>AWOL01S0102647.1:0-30070 GCA_000715115.1 Nicotiana otophora
TGGAGGACCTATCATCACATACCCACGTCATCCCGAGGCATAGTGGTGAGCTGCATTTCTGAGTTGTTCTGCAGCTACCACTGTCTCTTATTATATTTATATTCTGTCTATTTCATTTCAAAAAGTATTTGAAGTTTTGTATGATCTACTTGATGCTCATGCACTTGTGACACCGGGTCTTGGCACACACATTGGTAGAAGTTGGTATTTTATTATTTTCTTGGAATAAAAGTTTAACCAGTGTACGATTGACTTATTAGTTGGCTTGCCTAGCTGTAGTGTTGGGCGCCATCACGACCTATAGGTGAAATTGGGTCGTGACACAGGGGAAGGCAGTACTTAGCCTTATACAATTAAGGAGGCGGGGCTTAGCCTCATGCAAGATGAAGACGATGCTTAGTCTAATGCAATGAATAGATAGAAAGTAGTAGCAGAGTATATGTTAGCCGGAAATGTGTTTGCACTTGGCATCTTTGTCGTTATGAAGATAATGATTCTGAGGTGTGCACGAATTTGAGAATATTTCTTGTTCCTGCATCCAAAGGACAATCGTGAGTTTTACGGGGGAAGGTTGGTTCGTGCCTCCGCCTGCCTGATTTGCTTTGATCTATATCGAAGTCCTACTTGAGTACCGCGGGTAGCATCTGGTTGTTTCATAAAAATAGAGTTTTCAAAATTGTGCGTGCATATGATGAATGTAGTTATTTAAAATACATTAGTATGCAATATTGGATAAATTAGATGAACCAATGACTGTGACACTTTAGAGACATTGCGACTTCCTTAGAATTTTGAGGGTCCTCCTTAAAATTCTGCCCCAGTTTACTTAGGCGATTCTCTGACCGTTCTGCATATGATGACATTGGCTGGACTTGCTCTGGAATTTTGAGAGTCCTCCTCAAAATTCTGCCCCAGTTTTTGGTTGTGGGGAAAATGAAAATTTTATTGAATTGTGACCGAACCCACAGGGCTTCCTACGTATCCCCTCTTAAACGGGAATCAGGTCGAGCGTAGTTCAATTACATCAGACGAAGAAATGTGAACATTCTAAACATAATATCTTTTGACTACGTCTGAATTGATAGGCTTTGGCCAAACCTCTCCATCCATTTATGCGAGTATGAGTGCTCCTCCTATTAGTATTTTGTGAACCATGTAGGACCCTTGCCAATTGGGCAAAAATTTCCCTTTGGCTTCATCTTGATGCGGGAAGATCCGCTTCAGTACCAGCTGCCCCGGTGAGAACTGTCTAGGTTTGACCCTTTTGTTGAAAGCTATGGACATCCTATTCTGATAGACTTGACCATGACACACTGTATTCATTCTTTTTCCATCAATGAGAGCTAATTGTTCATAGCGGCTTCTTATCCATTCTGCATCACTGAGATCAGCCTCTTGTATAATTCTTAAACAAGGAATTTCAACCTCGGCAGGAATGACAGCTTCGGTACCGTAGACTAGCAAATAGGGAGTTGCCCTGGTTGATGTGCGGACTGTGGTACGGTACCCCAATAAGGCAAATGGTAACTTTCCGTGCCATTGCTTATGGTTGTCTACCATCTTCCTCAGTATTTTCTTGATATTCTTGTTTGCGGTCTCCACGACTCCATTCATTTGAGGCATGTATGTTGTGAAATTCTTGTGCTTGATTTTGAAGGTCTCGCACATAGCTTTCATTTGGTCACTGTTGAGATTGGAGGCGTTGTCGATGATGATGGACTCTGGAACCCCGAATCGGCAAATAATACGATCTCTAACAAAATCTGCGACGACTCTCTTGGTTACAACTTTGTAGGATGCAGCTTCGACCCATTCTGTAAAGTAGTCTATGGCCACTAAAATGAACTTGTGCCCGTTTGAAGCGGCGGGCTCGATTGGTCCAATGACATCCATTCCCCAAGCGGCAAAAGGCCAAGGTGCACTCATTGCATTGACTTCATTTGGCGGCACCCGTATCATATCTGCGTGTATTTGGCACTGATGACATTTTTGGACATACCTGATGCAGTCTGTTTCCATAGTCATCCAAAATTAACCTGCCCTCAGTATCATCTTGGCTAAAACGAAACCATTCATGTATGGTCCGCAAGTTCCAGAGTGTATCTCTTCGAGTAGTTTGGAAGCTTCTTTGGCGTCAACACACCGTACTAACCCTAGGTCTGGAGTCCTTCTGTATAGAATTCCTCCACTTTGGAAGAAATAGTTGAACAATCTTCGGAGCATGCGTTTTTTAGTATGATTTGCATGCTTCGGGTACTCTCCTTTTGCCAAGTACTCCTTGATATCATGGAACCATGGATTCCTGTATGCTTATTCTTCAACATGAGCGAAGTAAGCTTGATCATTATGAATCCTTACCGGAATGGGGTCGATGAAATTATTGTCCGGATGTTGTATCATGGAGGACAAAGTGGCCAATGCGTCTGCGAACTCATTCGGGATTCTCGGGACATGTCTGAATTATATCTTCATGAACCTCTTCATTATCTCTTGCACATGATATAGATATGGTAATATCTTGGTATGTTTTGTAGCCCATTCTCCCTGCACCTGATGTACCAGAAGATCTGAATCACCAATTACTAGTAATTCCTAGATATTCATGTCAACGGCCAAATTGAGCCCCAATATGCAAGTCTCATATTCTGTCATATTATTGGTGCACGGAAATCTGAGTTTCACGGATACCAGATAATGTTGATCTGTTTCTAACACCAAAATGACTCCAATACCCACTACTTTGAAGTTTGCGGCTCCATCGAAAAACATTCTCCATCCGTTGTAGGCTTCGACGATATATTCTCCTACTAATGATATTTCTTCATCAGGAAAATACATTTTTAGTGGTTCGTATTCTCCTTCTACAGTATTTTCTACACGATGATTCGCTAATGCTTGTCCCTTAACTGCCTTTTGAGTCACATAGACGATGTCGAATTCACTCAACAATATCTGCCATTTTGTCAACTTCCCTGTAAGCATAGGTTTCTGGAAGATGTACTTCAGAGGATCCATCCTTGATATGAGATATGTGGTATAGGCACAAAAGTAGTGCCTCAGTTTCTAGGCTATCCAGGTCAAGCACAGCAGGTGCGTTCCAGCAAAGAATACCGTAATTTGTAGGGTGTGAACTTCTTACTCAGATAGTACATGGCATGTCCTTTCCTTCCTGTCTAATCATGTTGTCCCAAGACACAACCGAAAGCCTCATCTAATACGGAGAGATAGAGTAGTAGTGGTCTACCAGGTTTTGGCGGGACCAGGATTGGCGGTGTAGACAAATATTCTTTGATTCTGTCAAAAGCTTTCTGGAAGTCTTCAATCCAACTGGTTACGGCATCCTTCTTTAATATTTTGAAAATCGGCTCACATATCACGGTTGATTGTGCTATGAATCAGCTGATGTAATTAAGACGTCCCAAGAAGCTCATCACGTCTTTCTTGTTCTTTGGAGGTGGCAAATACTGGATTGCCTTGACCTTTAATGGGTCAAGCTTAATTCCTCGGCGACTAACGATGAATCCTAACAACTTTCCTGCGGGGACCCCGAAGGCACATTTTGCGGGATTCAATTTCAAATTGTACCTACGAAGTCGATCAAAGAATTTTCTAAAGTCTGCTATGTGATCTGTACTCTTCTTGGATTTGATGATGACGTCATTCACATATACCTCTATCTCCTTGTGTATCATGTCGTGGAAACTAGTTGTCATGGCCCTCATATAAGTGGCCCCAGCATTCTTCAGACCAAACGACATTATTTTATAGCAGTACACCCCCCACGGTGTAATAAAAGCTATTTTTTCGGCATCCTCATCATCCATCCAGATCTGATGATATCTCGCGAATCAATCCACAAAGCATTAGAGTTCATGCTTGGTACCGTTTCGATCAGTATGTGTATGTTGGGTAACGGAAAATCATCTTTGGGACTTGCTCTATTTAGGTCCCGATAATCGACGCATACTCTGACTTTCCCATCCTTCTTCGGAACAGGCACGATGTTAGCCAACCAAGTTGGATATTCAACCACTCTGAGAACCTTAGCTTTGAACTACTTGGTGACTTTTTCTTTGATTTTTAGACTCATATCTAGCTTGAACTTTCTGAGCTTCTACTTTACTGGTGGACACATTGGGTTGGTGGGTAGTTTATGAGCCACTATGGACGTGCTCAAACTAGTCATATCATCATAAGACCATGCGAAAATGTCTTCATATTCTTTCAGGAAACGAGTGTATTCTTCTTTATTTGATGGTGATAGGTGAATGCTTATGCGAGTTTCTTTGACTGTTTCGGAATCTTCCAAGTTGACTATCTCAGTTTCGTCCAGGTTGTATTTAGGCTTATTCTCAAAATCTACAACCTCTCTATCAATTTCCTCAGGTAATATATCCTCTTCTTCTATTTCTTTCGAGTCACTATCCTTATGTTGTGTTGTCTCAATACATGTCACAGTTGTTGGTTCATCATGATAAGAAATAGTAATGTTGTAGAGAGAACAATGTAGAGAATATTAATAATAATAAAATAGCAAACCATTGATAATTATCAAGATGTCAAACAAAAGCGATTTTTAATGATTCAAACAAATATTTCAAAACAAAATAATGAAAAATGTTTTTAAAATGCTCATAAGAATTATTTTCAAAATAAATGACACTAACAGCCAGGCTACCCCGGAACTCGGCGGGCCTTTGATGGTGTGGCAGTTCAGTTCCTGAGAACAACTCCCTTCTCTACTATCTGGATGACGAGGCCTTCTTCCTCCTCCTCCTTAACTATTACACTGCAGTCCATGTCTTCATCTTCCAAGAATAGATTCCTTAAACCAGCTAGCGCTTCATCTTCTTCGGATCCCTACATCATATCAGCCTGATGGAAAGATTGGCTTATATGTGGTATCGGCTGCTCGAGAGGGTAATAAGGACCATGCCATGGTGGTGACCAATTCTGATACTCGTGTCAGGTGTATTGATATCCCAGTCCAAAAGTCATGTCGTGACGTTGTAATTGTATTAGTTTGGTGATCCCTTCGAGATTCTTGTCGAGACCCTTGCCGGGTTCATACCCTGTCCATGCCAATATGCTTTCTATTTTTCTACTCCACCATTTGTCCTTCTCGATCGCGTTAACACGCTCAATGCAATGGTAAGTCTCTCCCCCTAACTTCCTTTTATTCTCCACAATCGGGACAGTCTAGTTGGTGTAAATAGGGTTACTCCCGTCTCCATGAATAATTACCTCCTGATGATTCCACTCGAACTTCACAGCCTGATGCAGAGTAGACGCTACATCCCTAGCGATGTGTATCCAAGGTCATCCCAATAGCATATTGTATGAGGCGGATATGTCGAGCACTTGAAATTCAACATCAAACCAAGTTGGACCCATTTGTAAATAGAGGTTGGTTTCTCCGATTGTGGCCCTTTGAGACCCATCGAACGCTTTTACGTTCATAGTTCATGCTCGTATCTTATGCAAACCTTTATCTAACCTCTTCAAAGTAGTCAACGGGCAGATGTTGAGAATTTAACCCCCATCTATCAAGACCCAGGCAATGAATTTGTCTTCGCACTGTACTGTGATATGCAACGCCCTGTTATGGCTCAACCCTTCTGGTGGCAATTCATCTTCGTGGAAAGTGATCTTATGGCTTTCCAATACTTGTCCTACCATGTTGGCCATGTCTTCACTGGTAATGTTGTTGAGTACATAAGCCTCATTCAACACTTTCATCAACGCGTTCCTATGTGCCTCAAAATTCTGCAGTAGTGATAGAATGGATATCTGAGCGGGGGTTTTGTTCAAATGATCAACCACAGAATACTCCCTTTCTTGCAACTTTCTCTAAAGATCATCCGGGCCGGTTTCAATGATAGGCTGTCTAGAAGCGACTTCTTTACTTGTTCCCCCCAAATGCTCATGCATGTAAACCCTACCAGTTCTGGTCATACCTTGTGCTGCACCAGTTTATTCCATTTTCCCCTTTCCTTTCCTTCTCGCTTATGCAATATAGTCCCAGGGCACATCATTGAAATTAAAGGATGGTATAGGTTCTACCGTTAAGGTGAATGGTATGGTCACTTCTACATCGAACGGATTTGGCGTGGCTGAGGGCGTTGTTATTTCAACCTCGAACGGAGTCTGTGCGGCCACCTCAACTTCAATCAGTGATTGTATATGTACAACAATAGGCGTGAGAGTGACTGGAGGCATTTTGGAATCATCATCTTCTCGAAAGAGCCCAATTGACCCCTCCGGGTCCCATTATTCATCAATTTCTATCACATTTACCCCCTCGCCCCTGTGATCCGGGAGAGGATTGTTGCGGACGTTAGGTGCAGTCTCCTTTGCCTGTATAAATTTGGTATCAATTAGCGTCTGGATCTTATCCTTCAGAGTGCGGCATTCATCAATAGTGTGACCTTTCATGCCTGAATATAAGGCACATGTCTTATTCAGATTGACCCATTGAGAGGAATTTTCCATGGCGACAACGGGAATGGCAGTGACATAACTAGAAGATTTCAATCTCTCATACAACTGGTCAATAGGTTCGGCAATAGGAGTGAATTGTCTGGGCTGCCTACGATCGAATTTTTGCCTGGGTTTTTGTTAGTTTTGGCGGGCTGGTGGTGAGTAGTAATATGCCGGCTGAGTGTTATAAGTGTGGTAGGAGGTAGTGGGTTATTGATATCTAGGAGGTGAAGGCTGATATATGGGTGGAGGTGTTTGGTATATGAGAGGAGACTTCGGACCTTGGGCTACCATCACAATCCCTACTTCCTTCTTTTTAGATATACCCCCCCCCCCAACTGCAAGGCTTTGTTCGTAGCCTAGAGTGCCTCAAAATTTGTTACCATCCCTCTTTGTATTCCCTCTTCTATTCTTTCTCCCAATTTGATGATGTCGGAGAATTTATGATTTTCAATAACCATCAACCTCTCATAATATTGCGGATCCTGGGCCCGGACAAAGAATTTGTTCATTTGTTCTTCTTCTAATGCTGGCCTTACTTTTGTAACCACTGATCTCCACCGAGTAGCATACTCGCGGAAAGTTTCTGTCAGCTTCTTCTTAATATTGTGGATATAGAAGACGTCTGGTGCATTCTCTATGTTGAATCTGAAGCGATCCATAAAATCTGACGCCATGCTTACCCAACTAATCCACTTCTTTGGATTGTGACTGATGTACCAGGATAGGGCATCTCCAGTGAGGCTTCTCATGAACAGCTTTATGCAAATTTTTTCAGCTTTACCAACCTCTACGAGCTTGTCGCAATACGTCCTTAGATGTACCTTTGGATCACTTGTCCCGTCGAACATTTCGAACTTAGGAGGTTTGTAACCCTTTGGCAGTTCTACATCCGGTTGAATACATCAATCCTCATAGTTCAAACCTCCGATGCCTTTACCACCTTCAACACCTTGGACTCGACTTGTAAGCTTCTTAAGTTCTTCCGCCATGTTCTTGATGAGCGGGTCCTTCTCAATGGATTTCGGTGTATATGGGATTTATTGTGAAGTGTAGGGTAAGGTTTCCACGTATATGGGGTTATTTTGGTAGACTCTAGGGATTTGGGTGTAGTGGTGATCATTGGTTGAGTTTTAGGGATCAGGAGTAGGTTGTGGTGAATTTTGAGGAGTGTGGTAGATGGTAGTTTATGGGTACTGGGTCGGATGATGATGATGCTGTGGAGGAGTTGGTACTGTGGAGGATTAGGATTTTGGGGAGGCATGGCGTATTGATGAGGTGCGGGAGGATTTTGTGGGTGCAGGTTTTGTGTGTTTTGAGGAGGTGTTGGGTTTTGGGCGTTTTGTTGGTTGATGTCGGGAACATTCGGGGTAAGGGAAAGGCTTGCCAAGTTACGGACCTGCTCAAGTTCCCCTTGTTACTCCAGTATCTTTTGCTCTAACCGTAAAACCAAGTCATTCTGCGCCAAAGTACTTCGACCATTTGAAGTTTTGACATTCTCGGTGTGCGCAGCGTTGTCTTTCCTGATACCACTCATATCGTCCATCTTAGCTTTTCCTTTGTTCTTTGGATCACTTGGAGGACGAGGAGGTGGAGGACCTCTAGATCTGGTATGATATGTTGATGATGCCAGTATACACGAACCAACCTTAGGGGATGGTAATAAACAAATAAAAGAAGAAAAACAAAAGGTAAACAAGTTAGTAAGGAGTATTAAAAGGATATTTACGATATTTAAACACGTATTACAGAATTATAAATTCGCATCCTAATTTGGGGACCTCATCATGCCCGAGGTAGGCCTAGCGACATATAGCTTTAGAGAAAACTCAATGCCGATAAATGTGTCATTTCATTAATATGATAAATAGACCAAATCTCGACTAAAACGACAATAATTATAAAGAGTCACTAGTGGCATTTGCCTTATTATAATCAAATTCTTAAACAAATCTAGAAAATATCATTCCTAATCTACTTGGTCCCAGAGGGACCTTCTCCAAGCTTGTCCTTCTTAGCCCCGTCAATCAGATTCCCCAGGTCGCGCATGTCCAACAGCAGATACGTCCTTGCTAGATGTCCTCCCTCATTGCCCTCTCCGTTCTGACAATCCGAGACCCTTTTCCTCATATTTCCCTCAAGTTCCATCAAACCCTGCTCTAAATACTCCAACCTTTCTGTTGATTTAGTAGTGATTCCCCTCCATTCATTGATTGCTTCCATGTCCACTTTATGTTGTTCCAAATGCCTAGCCTCAGATTCAAAGACCCTTTTGCGTAACCTCCTGTATTTGACTTGTGCTTCAGCAGCGTCATCTATGACCCTATTTCTCAAATCAACCCCTGCTTGAACTCTCTTGCTATGTCATCGACCAACCATGATAGGTAGAAGTACACATGGCCGGCATGATACATGTCTGGATCGAGGGTATCTTTCTCCACAATAATATTTTGATGCCACATGTGTTATGCCTCGAACTTGAATGGAATGGAATTCCTTTGGAAGTCTTCTTTGTAATGAACCATTTTGGAAACTCGTGGTATAACCATCCCAGCTTGCCTCATGACTCTGGTAGGAGCATAAGGATATATTCCCCTTAATCCGATTAACACTAGATGAGGAACATCTCTCGACCTGATGATGAATTCACTGCTAGGGAATCACTCGAACATCCAATGTACCTTGTCATCAGTCAAATTGCTAAAGAAATGAACCCAGCTCATAGCGTTTCCCGATTGTGAAAAACTGTCCGCGATAAAGTCATTCTCTTCGGATGGTGATAAGCTATGTGGTCATACCATGGTTATCGCGGAAATTCTTGACGGTATTGTCCTCTCTGAAGGTGTTCCGACAACCATATTTGCAGCAACAAATTGTAACCCTCGAAATATTTATATCCCTTTTTGCAACGGTCTAAGGTTCGGTACATCTCAGCCACGATCATTGAGAAGTGATGGCAAATTCATCATGGTAAAGACGATATGACTTGCTATGACCATAACGCTCGTAAATGAAGTCGAATGGTATGTAAGATTTCTTCACACAAACTAAATCATCATTTTTCCTGAAACCCATTATTTTTAGGAAACCTCGAGAAGTACGGTTTTCCGGTACCAACAAGCCACGGCTATCCCATGAGAGCCCAGCGAAGCCTCCTATTTCCTCTAGAAGGGGAGTCATTTCTATATCACCAAAATGGAACACGGCCCTCTTCTCATCCAGAACATGGTGGCAGCCTCAATTAACACATTGTTCGGCTGAATATCTAACAAAAAAGGTAAATTTCTGAGAACTCTTTTCACATGATTTTTATCACTTGGCAGGAGATTTTCCCACAAATCTAGCAACAAAGGTGGGATACTTCGAACCATGCCGAACCTGGGGACTTCGTGCCTTATTTCTGCAAAACAAATAAAGTTAGCATTTTTTCCTTCCGGATTCGACTATTTACACACTAATGATTAGCATATCGGCATGTTTTCTCCAAATAATGCACATATCATGATTGTAACCATTGGGATTTAAGGAAATCCCGGCGGGCTTTGGACAAGTCTTGCCTTAGAGAGTTATTACGCGGACAATGTTCTAACACATACTAGGTTTAGACATGATGCATGCACAGTTAATATTAGAGTGGGGTTTCTAGCAGAGTCTAGATTGGTACTCTCAAGTGGACAACTTGAGAGGGGAAGGCACGGAACCGTCGATTGCACCACTGATCGACTAGTTTTACCGCAAATAAGCCATTTCAAATTTAAAAGGGTGATTTAGGAAGAGCGCGGACACT
This sequence comes from Nicotiana otophora, assembly GCA_000715115.1. Classification (NCBI taxonomy): domain Eukaryota; kingdom Viridiplantae; phylum Streptophyta; class Magnoliopsida; order Solanales; family Solanaceae; genus Nicotiana; species Nicotiana otophora. Next base: position 10,268 of record AWOL01S0102647.1, read on the forward strand.
CATCAAGTGCCTCTATGGTATTAATTACGCACGAGTGGAATATGATGTGGATCATGCTTTATGCAAAGATAAAACAACACGTTGTAATGTATTTTGCATGATGAAGATGATAAATGCAGTATTAAATGAAACGTAAAGATATAAAAAGAAAGAAAAACAAGGAAGAAGTTAGTTCGCGCAATATGAAAGAATTGTAATAAAGAAAGCAAGGGGTTAGGGGTAGGGAGAGATATGATGTAGCAAATAAAACTGATTCGGAGCAAGTGAACATGACTAGAAAATAAAGGAAAACGCACATTGCAACCAAAATAAGCAAAGATTTGCAAATTAATACAAATTCAAAATAGAGGAAAATAGGGGAAAGGGTGTGCATGTAGCCATAAAAAGGGAAAATGGAAGTGGGATGTTCATGTAACGATAAATAACAAGGAAACACATTCATAAAAGAAGACTAATTCACATAGACCAAGTTCGCTATAGTAAGAGCCTAAAAAATATCCCCAGCAGAGTCGCCATGCTGTCGTGCCCCTCTTTCTCGCGAATTCGGGTTATGACACGTGGCAACTCTTTTAAAAGAAGGTGTTAAAAGAGAGAGTCACCACCTAACGGGTTTGAGGTGCGTTATGGCACCTATTTGTAAATAACTATGGTTTAACTAGTTTGCGTTACCAAAGATCGGGCAAAGGCTCAAATTACCTTGAAGAGAAGGTGTTAGGCACTTTTTGAGGTCCACAACTGTGGGTCCCGGCCGAACTTGAATTATATGAATTAGTCAAATAGTCATAGAGAAAAACAAGAAGTTTGAAAAAAAAATCATTATTAGAAAGTCCTTGAGTAAACACAGATAATTGGTTTAAAGACAAGATGGGGGTCCTAAGTTTTTTAGCCTAAAGGATCAACCCGTGCAACATAAATAATACTTCATAACTCCCTCGTGATGGGGTGTTACTCGTATTATTCAGCGGGCACAGACTATCATCTCCTGCTACCCGATTACTATCTTTAAGTTTTTACCTAAAGCGCACTAGTTGATTCTAAACATGCCCTATGCGTGCACTACCCGTCCCATGCCTATGGCCCAGGAGGTGTTTGGACCTCTATTTTGGATGGTTTCTAGACTTATCTTGGGCTGATCAGAAATGATAAAACTAGGCGACATACAAAACAAGTTGGACTTCATATAAAAGAAATTAAGGACTCAAGTTAGCCTCCACACTTAGACAATAAATGCGCGCGAACAAATTTTCACATTAAGCTTTAGACAATTAGGATTGAGGCAAATTAAATCCATTACACCCTATAGGCATGATTTCTATGTGACCTGGATTTTTGAACGTGCAAACAGTTTTATATGCAAAGTATAATTTCTAAGTGGCTACACAGTTGCCTCCTAATTACAGGTTATAAGCAATTAAACCTATAGACATGATATCCATATGATTTACGTACTAATTGGAAGTGATAATAACAGGAGATATTCAGAATTACAAAGTTTGATCTTATAGGCATGCTTTCTAATAGCGACGGAGTTAAGCAATGAAACAGTGTTGAAAGTTCAATTTTAGCACTTAAAGAAAGATTTCTATGATTAGCGATTGAAACTAATTTTAGCTCCTATAGGCATATTTCCTAAATGAGCAATTATAACAACAACACATTAACCAATTAAACCCTATAGGCATGATTTCTAAAATGCAGATTTGGTAGAACATAAATTAATAGAATCCTATGGTCGTAGCACCGAATGAATATGTTGTAATGCACGTTGAGACATTGGTCATTTTATTTTCTATAGGCATGACATATAGCATGTAGAAGCAGAATATGTTAAATGAATTAAATACTTATAGGCAGGTTATCTAACACACACAATAGCAGAACATGTTCGAGCAAAGTAAACAACTATAAGCAGGATTTCTACTCGTTTCATGCAAATATTAAAATAAACCCTTTTTTCCAATTTTACTAACACCCCAATTGTTATTATAACATTATTACAAGCCCAACAAGTGAAATAAACTACAGAATTACAGAATAGCTATAGTGTGCCTAAGGTAGGCCCAATGTATACCTAGCCTAGCTAGGACTTCAACACAGTTTCACAATAGTCCAGAAACAATCTCCATTCACACAAAATAGCCCACATCCAATAGCCATCAAAAGTGCTAGAGGTATAGCCATTTACACAAACCAATTGGTTATCCAGTAGGTGAGAAGAGGGGGCAAAGTTGAGAAATTAGAAAAAAGGTGGCAAAGAACCTTGGACCCTAGTGTGTCAGGGTTCACAAGGGTCTCAAAATGGACCCCGAGCAGTGCTCACACTAGGGAGGTTGATAGAGAAGATTTAGGGGGGGGGGGTCATTGGCTTTCAGCCATCCCAGAATTAGACTCATAACAAGATATAATCAATGAAAAATAGTAATAAGTTTGGAAAAGCATTGCAAACACTATAAGATAATCACATAGTGAACTCAAGAAGCAAACTAACACATTGGGCAGGGTGACATATGATAGGAAACAAAGAGTCTGGGATTACAAGTCAACATGCAAGGGCATTAGACTAGTAAAACCAAGTAATGCAATCAGTGTAGAACTTAAAGGATCAGATTATACTAAACTCAGGATTAAACAGTATAATACAAACAAGATTAGATATCATAGAGGGCACTAGTCAAGGAGGATTAGTTTAAAGGATAACAGGTTGTTAGAGGTACAGAATTGGACACGGCAAGAACACATATAGTGGAAACCATAGTCATGGGAGCATACTACACTTAGATTAAAGGTCTTAAACAAGTTAAGGTACGCTAATAACATCAATTAATCACTAGAAGTTTAGAATTAGGCAAAGAACATGGATTAAACAATATAATCAAGGCAGAACATTCGAATTATCAACAACATCAAACTAAACATGCTTCATTCTGTCTAAATTAACTAAGTTAGGTGCAAAGACATTATTAGGCTAGCAATTATAGGCAGAATCACACATAAAGAGAGTCAAGGGAATACATTAAGTCGTGTAGTTTCAAAGAACATGCTAACATAAGAGAATAAACATTGCGAGGGTTTAGAAACTAACCAGTGATTGTTCAATAAACAAGAAAAGAACAGCAGTAAGGACCTAGAATCTCAAATGTGTCAAGTTCCCAAGGGTTTCAAGAACCCAGGACAGTGCTCACACCCAAGAGATGGTCAGAAAAGTAGAAATCTGGTGGCCTTGCCTTTTAGCCGGCCAAGAGCCAAACATAACAGAATAGTAAACAAATACAGAGTAGAAACATTAATTTTTAGTGAGAGTTTTTTAGTGACTTTTCATCTGTCCAAAAAGGGAAAAGGGAATGGGTTTATATAGTGGTAAAAATCAGCACATAAGTAAGGAAATACAAACAATCAGACCATAAAAAGAAAAAAAGAACACATAAATTAATTTAAAATTAAATTAGGAGAATAAGCCGGTAAACCCTAGTTTTATTTTAGGAAAAATAAATATCAACGGAATATATACATAAACGGTAGCATAGGACGAATATAGACACAAATAATACTCAAAATTAGAGAATCAAACCAATTTTAGTTCGATTTGAAGAGATCTGTAAACCCTAATTTTAGGGTAAGTAAGGATCAACAAAAAATGCACAAATATTCGTACTCACAATAGAACAAAGGATGAACATAGACAGATTAGCAGAAAAATCAGTGATTTGAACCTATTTTGGTTCGACCTTGTGGAGATCTGCTTGCCATGTTTAGGCAAGCAGTATAGAAGAGTAACCAATACCCGGAGGAGGTCATATATGGCAAGTAGTAGCCATAGAATCCCATATTAGACGGGATTATGATAGGATTTAGGGGGTGGCGGCTAGGGTTCTTAGGAGAGAGAAGGGAGGTGAGGGATATTAGGGCAACGAACAGGGGAGAATGGGATTAGGGTTGGGGTTTGGGTTAGTTTAAAGGGGAGGGTTTGATATGGGCCGTTGATTTTAGAGATCAACGGCCACGATTAAAGGGTAGTAGAGTCGGGTTATTAGAAACGAGTCGCGACCGGGTAAGGGATTGGGTTAATTTGGTTTGGGCTGGGGGATATTTGGGCTAGTGTATTAGGCTTTGGGCCTTTTTTGGTCCGAAAATAAGTTCAAGAGTGGGCTAGTTTTTAAATACCCAATATTTTAGCAAATAATAATTTATAAAAGTAATTAATAAATAACAAAAATATTAATTGTGCACTAAAATAATTCAAAATAATAACTTACATTATAAAAATTTATTTTTTTTCATAAATAATATAATTATACATGAATATGGGCTATTATTGCAAAAATGGTATGGAAAGTTATGAACAAATGCTTGTATAGGTTTATAAACTAAATGATAATGCAAATATACTATTTTGAAAGTATATTGTATATATATATATATATATATATATATTAAAAATATGAGGGAAAATTGGGTATCAACAGTTTCACATTTACCTGCTTAATTAGAATCGATTGCTTCATGATCCACTCTTATTGTTTACTTTATTCATATGTGCCTTAATTGAAATTGTTATCTCTTCCATTTCCATGTTATCTTTTCTCTAACTGCGTATCTTTATTTGAAGTTGTAGTTGTCCCTTTTTGTAAATGTTCACCCTTAATTGAGGTTATGGTGATTTTTCTCACTACCCACTTTTATTTGAATTGGTTGTATCTCTTCCGTAATTGTCCAAACTTAAAAGAAGCTTAGATATCCTATGCCTTAATGGACTTGCCCTTGTTCGAAGTTATTTGACTCGTGTTAGTTTCTTGTTGTTGAACCGTAGATTGTGGGACCATTAATACATATTGTTTCTTTCCTTGTTGAGCTTTTCTTATTACGCCTAGTATTCTTTATTATGGTTATTCCTTGTGAACTAGTTCTACCGGTTCTTGTGATCGAAGATTCTTGAGTTGATTTACTTGTCGTACTTTGTATTATTGTCATTGTTGTTGTGGTACTTGTTGTGGTGATGCACGAGGTTTCTGCCGTGCGGTTGTTGTTATTGTGATGCACGAGGTTTCTGTCATGCGGTTGTTGATATGGGGTTGTACGAGGTTTCTGCCGTTCTGTTGTTACTGTTGATATTTGAACATGCGGCATGACAAGGCGGGATATATATATATATGGGTTGCGCATATGGCGAGAAAAGGTGGGAACATTATTATGCACGTGTAGGAGACAAGGCGGACATTTATTTTACTATTGCACACGTGGCGAGACAAGGTGGGTTGTGTCAGGGATTGATTTGTGATGACTTGTGATAGCCTGGGGGCATTCTTGTTGTTGATACTTGTGTAGTAGTACACTTACCTGTATGAGTTTTATCTTGTGGAAAGTTATGTGAAAACATTATACGTGTTGTCCATTTCTTTTCCTTTACTTACTTGCTGACATGAACTATATTAGGACACTTGCACAAGCATATACGTAGTTGATAACTCTTATTAGTTAAGAAGTTTTCTTGATATTGTTGAGTATAGATGTACACCCTTGCTTATTTGCCTTCTATGTGAGAATGGCCTCTATTTGGTACATGAGTCGTCAGTGCGGTTATGAAATGTAATGAGGGCACGGGATGCCAAGTGCTAGGGTTCATGTATTAAGACCTGTGAGTTGTGATTTGTCCGAGGTCCGGTACCTCGTGGAGTTTGTTGACTAAAACCTGATGTGAAAGCAGTCGTTGTTGTTGAGTTATTAATTGTCATTGTTGTATCTGTGATTTCGGATTTAGGTTGTGTTTACGTTCACCCTTCTGTGTCATTATTATGGCATTCCGCTGATACTTGTTGTTGTCCTTTCCTATTGCAATTACTATATTGTTAGTCATATTGCGTAGTCAACATGTCCACAATGGCCCATAACGTGTCGAATTTCTTCTGAGTCCGTGGAAGTCCAACAAAAAAATCCATAGTGATACGCTCCCGCTTCCACTCAGGAATCTCTAGCCTCTAAAGCAAACCACCAAGCCTCTGATGCTCGTAATTTACTTGCTGACAATTTAAACACCGAGCTACATATGTAACTATATCATTCTTCATCCTCCTCCACCAACAATGTTGCCGCAAGTCCTGATACATCTTGGCGACACCGAGATGAATAGAGTACCGGGAACTGTGGGCCTCCTCAAGAATCAACTCACGAAGACTTTCCACATTGGGCACACAAATACGACCCTGCATCCGCCAAACCCCATCATCCCAAACAGTAACCTACTTGCCAACACCATGTCCTACCGTGTCCCTAATGACAAGCAAATAGGGGTCATCATACTGACACTCTCTGATGCTCTCATACAAGGAAGACCGAGAGGTTGTGCAAGCTAGAACACGACAGGGCTCTGAAATATCTAACCTCACGAACTCATTGGCCAAAGTCTGAACATCCGATGCAAGTGACCTCTCACCAACTGGAATATACGCAAGGCTACCCATACTCATAGTCTTTCTACTCAAGGCATCAGCCACCATATTGGCCTTCCCGGGATGATATAAAATGGTGATATCATGGTCTTTCAATAGCTCCAACCACCTCCTCTTCCTCAAGTTGAGATATTTCTGCTTGAACAAATACTGTAGACTCCAATGATCCGTGAATACCTCAAATGACACATGATAAGGATAGTGCCTCCAAATCTTCAGCGCATGAACAATGGTTGGCAACTCTAAGTCATGAACAAGGTAATTCTTCTCATAAACCTTCAACTTTCGCGACGCATATGAAATCACCCTGCCATCCTACATCAATATTGCACCGAGACCAATACGAGATACATCACAATACACCGTGTAGGATCCTGAACCTGTGGGCAACACCAACACTGGCGTCGTAGTCAAAGCAGTCTTGAGCTTCTGAAAGCTCAACTCACACTCATCCGACCATCTGAATGGGGCACTCTTATGGGTCAATCTAGTCAATGGGGATTATATGGATATAAATACCTCCATGAACCGGCGATAATAGCACGCCAAACCTAGGAAACTCCGGATCTCTGTAGCTGTAGAAGGTCTAGGCCAATTTTGAACTGCCCCAATCTTCTTAAGATCTACTTTTATGCCCTCTGTCGATACAAGATTCCCCAAAAAGTTGGATGAGTCTAACCAAAACTCACACTTTGAAAAAATTTCATATAACTAGCTATCTCTCAAAGTCTGAAGTACAATCCGAAGATGTTGCTCATGCTCATCTCAGTTGTGGGAGTAAATCAAGATATCATCAATGAATACAATCACAAAAGAATCCAAGTAGGGCTTGAACACCCGGTTCATCAAATCCATAAATATTGCTGGGGCATTTGTAAACCCACATGACATCACTAGGAACTCATAATGCCCATTCCGAGTCTGAAAAGCTGTCTCAGGAACATTAGATGCCCTAATCTTTAACTGATGGTATCAGGGCCTCAAATCAATCTTCGAAAACACCTTGGCACCCTGAAGCTGATCAAATAAGTCATCAATCCTCGACAATGGATACTTGTTCTTGATAGTGACTTTGTTCAACTGCCGATAGTTTATACCCATCCTCATCGGCCCATCTTTCTTATTCACGAACAACATGGGTGCACCCCAGGGTGAGACACTAGGTCTAATGAATCCCTTTATCTAGAAAATCTTGCAACTGTTATTATGAAAGAGAACTTGTTGGCCCTGATGAAGTAAGGGATACACCATCTAGAAATCCAAGTAAGAAGGTCTACTTTGACACAAGTTGCAAAAACATATTATTTGAACTGTATATGATATTTGAGAATGTTGTACAATTTAGGGAGGCATTACAGACCTATTCTATTCAAAAAGGTATGAACCTTAAGTTGAAACCTAATAAGAGGGAAAAGGGTTAGGGCAAACTGCACAAAGAAAAGTTATCCATGGCATATTCTTGGCAGCATAGAAGGCAGCACCCGTAATTTTAGGGTGATTACATACTACCTTGTCCATAAATTCTACAAGAAGATAAGGAACAAGATGTGTAATCCACCATGGATTGTAAAAAACTTCAAAGACAGAATAATCAGTGAGCCTCAAATTAAGATTCATCAAATTCAAGCTTTAATTAGGAAAGCATATGGTCTGTATGTGAGTAAAACTTCCTGCAGAAGAGCAAAAATGATAGTTATGAAGGAGAATATGGGTGATTATAAGAAAGAATTTGCTAGGCTTCATGATTATGCTGAAATGCTAAAGTCTACCAATCCTGGCACTATTGTAGTGATAAGGACATCTAAGAATGTAAAACCTGGCTAGGAGGTGTTTATGGGCATTTATATCTGTCTTGAAGCGTTAAAAACTGGATGGTTAGATGGGTGTAGAAACATAATTGGCTTTGATGGTGCATTCCTAAAGGGAACGTGTAAAGGTGAACTGCTTTCCTACATTTCCAAGGATGGAAATAATCAAATATACCATGTATCTTGGGCAGTAGTTGAAAAGGAAACAAAGGATACATGGTCTTAGTTTATCAGATATCTCAAGCATGATCTGAACTTGACAGAAACTGAAGGAGAAGGGCTGACAGTCATGTATGATATGTAGAAGGTATGGTTTCTAATACTTTGTCTTTAAAGTGTAATTGTTTTTATTTATGTGTAAGTTATAACAATATAATGTTGTTGATTGTAGGGTCTTCATCTAGCAATAACTCAGTTATTTCCAAATGCTGAGATGAGGTGGTGTGCTAGACATATCTGAAAATTCTGGCAGTATACAAGAACTACATTTGAAGTTTACTTTAGTAAGAAGTTGGATGAAATGGACCAGCTAGGGGGAGATATTGTTCAAAACTTACTGAAATACAACAAGGAGACATGGTGTAGGGCATACTTCAAAGAACATAGTAAGTGTGATATAGTGGAGAACAATATGTGTGAGACATTCAATAGTTCGATATTGGCATCTAGGCACAAATCTATCATTACTATGTTAGAGGAAATTAGAATCAAGTGTATGGAGAGGATAAATAGCATAAGAGAGTTTTCTGGAAAATAGGTAGGTGATATATCACCCATGGCTATGGAAATACTTGGAGAGAATGCTCAAAGGGCAGCAAAATATGAAGTCAAATTTAATGGTGAAACATGGTATGAGATCCTGGATGGGCCATATAAACATGTTGCTGACTTTATGAGGTGTTCATGTACTTGTAGATCATGTCAACTCAAAGGAATTCCATGTGCACATGCAATTACATCAATGCATTATAAGAACTATTAGGTTGATCCATATGTTGACCATTGGTATAGGAAGGACACCTACCTAAAGGCATACAGCAGATTCATTCAACCTTTAATTAGTATGAATTTGTGGCCAAAAAGTACACTGCCAGCTATTGAGCCACCTGTTATAACTGCAATACCAGGAAGGCCAAAGAAAAAAAGGAGAAAAGTTGTTGATGAACCAAAGAAGAAGTTTGGGAAGGGTACAAGGATAGGGAGACAAATGAGATATTCTTTATGCAAGACTCTTAGACAAAATAAGAAAGGATGTCCGTCAGCAGTAAGTATTAATGTTCGGTGTGCTCATTATCAGATGAATTCAATTACTAATGTTTGCTTTGTTATGTGTATGTAGAGAAAACAAGGGGGAAGGGCTGGAATTAGTTCAGTTGGAGGTAAAACTGCTGAAAATTCTTCATCAACAATAATAGGTGGAAGGGCTGGAACTAGCGGAAGTGCAGAAGCTGGAAGTGCATCAGCAGCAACAGCTTCAACTATGAAAAGTGGCACCTTCACTCAATCAATCACTGATCCAAGCATACAACAATCAACTAATATTATTGGAGGTCCAAAAAGGAAGACCAATGAACCTAGAAGAAGTGGTGCAAATGCAGGGTCTAAGAGACCAAAGGCAGCAGGATATGGTGTGCTATTTGATTCAAGTGGCACTGTGATACAGAGGGTAAATATTTCCACTTAATTACACAATCAACATATATGGTTTACTAGATAATCCCTCACTCGCAATATTTTATCTTTGTGCAGTCTGGAACTACTGACATAGTAGTACACAATCCTTCTACACTCATAAGTTTTGCCCCTACCAACATTGAACTTAAGTTCAAACCCCTGGACTAAAGTGGAAGGGTCAAGTTGCAGTTACACAAAGGCAGTTGCAAGAACAGAGTAACAGAAGGGCAAACTCTACTACAACCACTCAAGCCACACCAAAGACACAATCCACACCAAGCAACCAAGCCACAACAGACATTAATTGAAGTGATCAACTGATATTTTGAAGACTTAATGATGGATATTTTTGTTAATTGCCTATAGTAGACAATATTTTGTAAAGCTACTTCATTATGTATGTTTTTGTTATCTGCCTATCGTAGACAATATTTTATAAAGCAACTTCCTTATTTTGGATATTTTATTAACTGCCTATAACAGGCCATGATATTAGTAGTTCTTGTACTTGTTGCTGTAATGGAACCTTTGTCAATATATTCCATGAACAAAATTTTACATCAACACAAAATACGTAGCCTAAACCCAGGAAATAAGAAAGTACGCTATCAATCCTAAACACATAACATAAGAGCTAATATTAGAACAACTACAACCGCAATTATAATAGCAGCAACTCTGAACTTCGACCTAACTTGTCTTCTCTTGATAATGGCATCGATCACTCTTCTTAATAAGACCCGCAAGAAGAGTCTTGTAGTGTTCTTCCTCAATGCCACAACCTTTACCAATCTCATTAAGAAGAGTGATCGATGTCGACATCCGACTTTTAGTCACTTTATTACTTGATGGCCGCGTATACTTGCGTGTGCGTTTGGCCGCAACACCAACTAATGTATAAAATAGTACCAAAAGTTATATCATGCTTCTTTTTCCTTATACCTCAAGCCAAACGAGCACTTAGTGCATATAAATTTCTGTGGAATTAATGTTTGTTTACTTGTTTAATTTGAGTTTACAGGTCTGCCGTACTGTTATTGTCATTCATGCATATAAATCTCCTGAATCGCTTTCGAATTATCTTTACCAAAAAAGAAAAAGGTTCGGCAATTATCTGGACGATGTTGTTAGTTCAAAATACTAAGCAAAAATTATGGGAAATGTTGGTTGAGACTGCAATCAGAGGCGAATCTAAGGTTTATAGCATGTTTGGGCAAACTCGAAAAATCTGCTTATTTTGAAAAGTATTTTTTTTAAAAATAATTTTCGAAAAAGTACTTTTGGAGATAATCAGTCTGTGTTTGGCTAATCAATCTAAAAGCACTTCTGAGCAATAACTTGTGTTTGGCCGAGCTTTACAAAAAGTGCTTTTAAGTATCAAATTACGAATAGGGACATGAAGAGATGTACTTAATAGTTAATATTATATAAATAAATAAATAATCTCAAATAATTATTATTAAAAATAATAATTAAGTTTTTTCATTTTATTTAAGTAAAACATGAAAATAAAATTAAAAAGTACTTTAATTATTTCAAGATGATTTAAATATATCAAAAAAATTATTTAACAAATATAAAAGCATTCATCTCAAATGTCACCTTATATTAGAAAGTTATCCTAAAAATAAAAAGAAATATTAATACATTAGGAGAGTTCAATAATATAATCCCTAATTGTAAGTATTAGGTTTAAAATAAGCAAGGTTATTTTACTATATACCATATTTTACTAAGGGTATTCTTGGTAAGAAAAAAAGTCAAAATTGTTTCTGCTTCTTCCCAAAAGCACTTTTCTCCCAAAAAAGTTTGGTCAAACAATTCAAGTTGAGAAAAAAGTGTTTTTTGAGGGGGAAAAAAAGCATTTTTGGGGTGGGGAGAAGCTCGCCAAATATACTATTAAGCTCTATGGGTTCAATCTTTAAGACTATTAGCATTGAACTCATTGTATTTTTATAGTTATGGGTTTAAACCTACAATTTATTACTATAATTTTAATGAATTTTTACACATAAATGTATACTCCGCATCAAACGTATTGGGTTCGGTTGAACTCGGTACCGATATATTATATCCGCCTCTGACTGCAATCCACAATTTGCACAACTTAAGTACACGATTGAAATTAAAATTCAATAAATAGCCCTTCTTTCACAAAAGAAGTTTTAATTTGTTTATTCTGGATGTGGTTCAAGTTTCTCTGCAATTTGTTTAATTTGTCTATCAATTTGTACATTTGTTGGACAAAGGGAAAATTTGTATTTAACGAGATATCAAACATAGTCCAATATTTTCCTATTCGGGGCAGATTCTAATGGCAGCTTCAACTGCACTTTCTTTTTTGCTTTCTTCTATTTCTGTTTTGGTTTGAAATATCAAACTGGTAAAATTTTATGAGTGAGAATCGAGGGAATGGTTAACCAATTGTTCACGCCAACAGAAAATTAATACTCCGTATTATTTTCTCCTTTTGTTTTTCATTACATATTATTTTTGGTACATTTTTTTATGGTAGGTGGGGTCGGTAACATTTAATAATAACACGTCGTAGTTGGAGGGCGGCGGGTGACTTCAGACTGCCGTCATGTTCCATCTTCTCCTACAGTTTTAATTCTCGATCTTTGGGCTACTTTTGCTTTCTACTTCACTCAAGTTTTTTTGTTTTTTTTGTTTTTGTGAATTAAAGCTGGGTTCTATTACTATTTGAAAGAAAGATAAACAGAAAAATAGTTAAAGAAAGTCAACCGTTTTCACTGGTGTCGGAAGCCAAATCCAAGTAACGGAATAAACCAAGATAAAGCTTAATGTATTAATTGCTGAAGTTGAGTCGATAGGTTAGGAACTTAGGTGATAGAAAGATTTCAAGACTTAATTTCATTTGATTTCAATATATGCAGGATTCTGCTCCCTCAAGCTCAACGTCTTCCAAATAATTGTTTCAGGAAATGTTGGAGTACACTCCTCCTTAAAATAGAGATAATTACATTTACGATTTTAAATTAATTTTAAGTTAATAAAAGTGCAAATATTGTTTTACATAATCGGTGCATTTTAACTTATTATGGTAGATTAGTAATTATTTTCATCAAGTTACTACCACTTTATTTGTAAATATGTTATAACCAATCTGAATGTCTATATATAGTTTTTTAGCAATGTGCATAGACGTTAAAAATTTTAATGTAGATATAGAATATCCCTTTTGCTTCAGCAGATACAAATTAGTCTAAATATGAACATCCAAAACTTGTTAAGAATATACTTAACCCAAGCAAAAAAAATGTGAAGAAATTACGCTGTGAAAACGTTTGGCAAGCCTATACAGGGATTGCCTAGAGAAATAAAAAAATCTTAAATCTATATTCCTACAAAAATTCGGTAATTAGGAAGAGTTTACGTTGAAGGGCGGCCCTAGTGTAACTAGTAAACTTGGTGTCATGCAAAAGGTCACGAGTTTGAGCGTATGATAGATTACTTTTGTGGTCTGATCCTTATTCGGACTCCGCTTATAGCGGGATTTTACTTAACCGGAGTGTTTTTTTTTAATAGGAAGAGTTTAATTTGGCTAATCTAATACATATAATTCGAGGGAATAAGGAGAAAAGAAAAGCATAAAAGTCCAACGTTCAATTTCAAGGATCCAAAAGGAGAAGAGGATTTGAACTTTGAAGAGATAATTTGGCTTTTTATGGTAACTAGTGTGAAGCCTAAGTAGCCAACCTACCAAAGGCCCCAATTGAGAAAGGTGAAAAGATGGCACTTACACACAACTACTACAAGTAATTAAGTAAGTAGGCGTAGCATGCAGATTGACTAGATGATTTGATATAAAGCCTGCCTGCTGATATATACATAAACTACTGCTTTTTGGTATATCAAAATCCGAGCATGACGCGTCATTTAGATCTTAGAGAGAGCATCCATCTGTTTCTCTTCTTATTCGTTGATAGTGAGTGATGGATGGGATTGATGATGAGATTCATGCATGTAACGAATCATTTCTTCTGTTGATTTTCTAAGCACTTATATACTTTTTCTCACCTATATTCTCATATCCCTCATCACAAAGAAAAAGGCTGTAATTAACAACAATCAAATTCTTTTGAAACGAAGAAACAAGAAATATTAAACCGGAAAAAACTTGAATTATAAGGAACAACATCTTAAAGCGTGGGGCCTGGGTGGGTTTGGGGTAATCCTAGTTCACAGTGCAACTTGCCAGATCACTGTGAGTTTGATAATAACAGAAACTCATCGTAAAGACATAATGTAAGTAAGCTGATCATGAAACAATATATATCAACTCTGTTTAGTTTCTTATTAAGTAATCTGCTAAACTATATAAAGCAGGAACTAGATTTCATAAAATATACAGCTTATAAACTTCAATGATCGAGAGAACATATATATGCAGCAATTGTATATTCTACTTTTACGGAAACCGTATCTGGGGTTTGGATATCATCATTAGGATCTCAATGTAGCTTTATTCTTTTGGCTTATATGCTTTTTGTTCGTTAGCTTCAATTTAAGCTCATACCACTTCCTTTGCAAATGGCGGAGCTGTGTGACAGTTTCTTTTTACTTAATTATATTTTTAAACTCCCTGCTTTTACATGGGGATTTGACCATTCTTTCTTTAATGGAACAAGAACATGAACCATTTTCTTTTATGTAACGGATGATGATGAGATTAAAAATACTACTTAATTTTTTGTCTTTTGATTAGTCGCGAAGTTATAGTTAGGAATTTCAAAATATAAAAAATAAATACATGAAACAGCTAAGGGGTTCAATACATAAAAACAATAATTGCGTTACACAGTATAATTTTCGGTAAAAAGATATCAATTGACACCCCTTAAATACATGTGACTCCGTTCTTAATTTTGACACCATATTAGATGTATGTTATCACTTTAAAACTTTTAAAAAAAATATTTACTTAATTAGACGTTCCACAAAATTTTCAGCTGCTTGGGTATGCTAGCATTTTATTCACGGATTGTCTCGGTTTGATCACCAGTTTCAGACTTTTTCTTTGTCATTATATTGTCAAATAATGCTCGGATCATTCAATCCACTAAATGAATAGTTAAGATTATTATTATGACCTGAAATATTGACAATAGATGGCCTTTTTCTTTTCATTTAATATTTAATATAAGCACCAATGAACAGAAAAATCAGGAAGAGTAAGTGGAGAGTAGGAAAAAGAGTGGCAGGGGGAGGTTTGGATGGATTTTTAACCTTTGTCTCTGTGAAATTCGATTATTTTTAATCTTGTACTGTGCTGACACAAAAGATATGAAACAGCTTTATCGATCCATGGTAAAATCTCCTTTTTACTCTACTCTCATCTTACTATTCTGTAATCTCTCTCTCGTTTTCTACCAAAAAGACCTCCCATTTTAAACTACTTTCTGTTCCTTCCCTTTCATTTTCTTCACTGACAGAGGAATACCTGCACATTTCCTCACGCACGCACGCATACTCTAAACAGAACACCCTACCCTCTCCCAACACCCAGAGCCCACTCCTCATAAGAATACAAATAACTTTACTTATATGATTAGTACTCCATATTTTAATTGATTACAATTTATAACAAATGTCATATATAATTTTCGAGTTCTACATTTTCTCCATATTTTTTGACATGGACCATACTTACATAATTTTTAAATGTGTAATGATTTTAGAAACGACTTTAATTGTTGAACCCCTCGATTTTCTTTAGAATCCGCCTCAATTTATAAAATACATGTCATTATAACCAACTACAACTTGAATAAATATAAGACACTTAATAAAGATTTTATTTTTATTTACCATAAAAATAAAAGGCAAAATACATAAAGTCCCTTTTAACTTGTCCCAAAAACTCGATTGAACTTAGTGGGCGTTTGGATATAAGAATTGTGAAATTTCGAAATAAAGTAAAAAAAATTCAAGTTAAAATGCTATTAAAAAATTAGAGTTGTGTTTGGACATAAATACAATTTGGAGCTATTTTTAAATTTTTGTGAGTGAGTTAAAGTGAAAAATTTGAAAAATAATTTTTTGAAATTTTCTAAACTCCGAAATTCAACTCCTAGTGAAATTTAAAATTTTAATTGCCATTTCGAATAAAAGGTGAATGGGCGTTTCTTTACCCCATAGACGCACTTGAAGTGTTCAACCGAGTTTTGATTTGTTATGAATCAATAAAGTTCATCTATTACATTTTTATTTACTGATCTCATGGGAGGATTAAATTTACGATCTCCTATGAAAAAAGTTTATAACTAAAGAATAATTATTAAAATACTAAATAAAATAAAATTATTAACTGTCATATTATAATATTATCCGATTGTGTAAGATAGTTATACATTGTGATTGTGGATAAGTTAAATTAAAATATACAAAAAGGTTACATCATCCTCTTCCCTTACCCATACCCTTGGGCTAGTTATCACAACTCACAAGCCTACTTAAAATGGCCTCTTTTTCCCTCTCTCCTTTCTCTGTCTAGGCTTATCGATATGATAATAAGGGCCGTAGTAGAGTAGAGTACAGAGAGATGATCAGAGAAACAGAAGAGGACAGGGCAGTTGCACAGATTTTTCCAGCGACATCATCCATCCTTATGATTTCCCTCCCCCTAATCTTTCAGCAAATCCCATGAATATCCAGCCCCTCTATATTATAACCCACTACTCATTTTCCATTTCTCAACGTCAACTTCTTCTAGCGAGTCTCAAACAATATGCTCTATCTATTTTCCTAGTTTCTTGTTGTAATTTCTTCTGTTAGCTAGTCATTAATTCCTCTTTTTCAATGGAAAACTACCAGCATTACGACTGCAGTGATGGGAACTTACCCCCCGGTTTTAGGTTCCATCCAACTGATGAAGAACTCATCACTTACTACCTACTGAAGAAGGTTCTTGACGGCAACTTTACTGCTCGAGCCATTGCTGAAGTTGACCTCAACAAATGCGAGCCCTGGCAGCTACCTGGTATACTAATTTGGCCGCACAAAATATTTCATTATTTACAAAATAATGGTTGAGCTGTCAGTATTTGCATATGACTGACTTCGGTAGTATTTAAAATTCTTGTGAAATGTTGAATATTGTTTTTGTTTGAGTAGTTTTCAAGTGAAATAGTAACACTATTTGTTTACTTAGAAAAACTTTGCTTTTTTGGGTAAAATTTATTTCGAGACACAACTTCTATGTTCAAATGTTTTCTTCTTCTCAGTTTCAACAAAATAATGTTGTCCAAGCTTACAAAAGATCACAACTTCCCTCTTAGTTATTTACTAAAGGGTTGAATTGTAGGTCATCTTTTTCTACTCCATTTATATTGCAGGGAAAGCCAAGATGGGAGAAAAAGAGTGGTACTTTTTCAGCCTACGCGATCGGAAGTATCCTACGGGGCTGAGAACTAACAGAGCTACTGAAGCTGGTTACTGGAAAGCTACAGGGAAAGATAGGGAGATTTACAGCTCAAAGACGTGTGCACTTGTGGGCATGAAGAAAACCCTAGTTTTCTACCGAGGTAGGGCTCCTAAAGGAGAGAAGAGCAACTGGGTTATGCATGAATACCGCCTTGACGGTAAATTTGCCTATCACTACATCTCAAGAAGTTCCAAGGTACGTACTGCTCTATAATGTGTATTTTTTACGAAATGTATATTTATGGTGTCTTTAATTTGTTGGTGTTAGCACATTAAGAGTGGTTGAAGAAATAGGTGTTTTCTAGTTATAGCTAATTAGTGCTCTAAGGGAACGTTTACAAATACAATATGTCTTTGATCAAAAATACCAAACCAAATGTATTTTAACTCCTGCATATATGTATACTAGTATTTTAAGTTACTCATACTTTTTGAGAATGAGAGAAATTTTTTGGACATATATTCTGTGCAGAAATATCATTGATATCACTGCTAAGAAGCAGAGATTTGAAGCAGAAAAGATCTGTGAAACTTCGTTTTCGATGTCTCAGTTGCTCGCGTAATTTCACTGTAACT
The DNA here is from genome assembly GCA_000715115.1 of Nicotiana otophora. NCBI lineage: Eukaryota > Viridiplantae > Streptophyta > Magnoliopsida > Solanales > Solanaceae > Nicotiana > Nicotiana otophora. Next base: position 28,215 of record AWOL01S0102647.1, read on the forward strand.
CAATGATGATAAAGTTGGACATCGTAATCTGAAAAAGAGAACAAAATAAAGGCAAGAGAAGAATTTGCCTTCATTAAACTGTCATGTTTCGTTGATCGCGATTTAATGTATTTCTCGAGCTTATCTTGGTAGCCTTGTCAAGGAGTAGCATGCAGTGCTTACGTCGAATCAGTCCATTCGATTTTGACTTTTAACGTTATGACATTACTTTCTGTTTTACATCTATTTTTCAATGTAATGATGAGCTTTTTACTCAAGATTTTCGATTTTCTTCTACAGGACGAGTGGGTAATTTCAAGGGTCTTTCAGAAGAATGGTTCCACTGTCGGTGGCAATTCAAATGGTGGCAAGAAAAGGTTAAGTTCAAGTATCAACATGTACCAGGAAGTAAGTTCACCGTCCTCTGTTTCTCAGCTTCCACCGCTTCTTGACTCCTCTCCCTACAGCAACACTGCCACTTCTGCTGTCATTAATGCTGATCGTGAGAGCTTCAAAAAGGAGCACGTGCCCTGTTTCTCCACAACTGCTACACACAGTTTCGACCCGAGTTCTGTCTTTGACATTTCGTCGAACAGCCTGCATGCACTGCCAGCTCCTAGTTTCAGTGCCATTCTTGACTCTTCCACTAATTTTACCCACTACACAAGGAACTCAACTTTTCCCAGCTTAAGGTCCCTTCATGAAAACCTGCAGCTTCCGTTGTTTTCCAGTGGAGCTCCGGCCATGAACGGTGGTTTTTCTACGTCAATGGCCAATTGGCCGGTGCCGGAGACTCAGAAAGTTGAACAGTCTGAACTTGATTGTATGTGGAGTTACTGAATGGATATGCATTTAAGTGTAACTTTATTTAACTGTGATGTTTATTTTATCAGTACTTGATTAGTAAGTTAATTAGTTTTAATGTTCTGAAGTGTTTCCTTTTGGTTGGGTAAGGAATGTACTGTGTGGCAGCTTTAGTAGTATTGTCACGTTGTTGTAAACGTTCGGCGTAACTTAATGCATGCATTATTTTGCTGTCTTTTCGTACGTACAACATTTGAGGTCCAAATTGCTCAGAACTTCAGACTATCATTGAGAAGAGATAGTGACTTTATTAATTAAATTTAACTTATCCTTTTGCTACTATTATTTTGCTTATGAGTCTTCCATTTTGATCCTTTATCATTCGACATAATGTTATACAAAAAATGTTTTTGGATGCCAACGAAAAATAATTTTCAAAAAGAGAAAAGTAGAAATTTCAGAAACAATTAAACAATTTACGGGTAAACGAAACCACACTATAAGCTTACATGGAAGTAGTTCATAAACCTTATAGTCCATCATGTAATCATTTTTACGCTTTGTTTTTTTTATTTATAAATCATGTTTTCTCTTAATTTTATATGCTTTCTTTGCTCCCTCCATTATTATGGCTTTAGGGATCGTTTGGTATTAGGGGAAATAATGTATGTACTAACTTTGGTATTATTAATTAATCTCTTATTTGGTTGTAGTATTTTTCAATCTATTTAACTAATACTTATATTAATTATACACCCTATTTATGGAGTACTATTTTTATACATAGTAAAGAATGGCAATAGCTTTATCATGGTTTTTAATACATGGATAAGAATGTATAAAGACAGAATTGTTGTTTCAAAACTCTTAATACACCCAACCAAATAATGATACTATTCTACACTTACCAAACGACCCTTACAGTTAGCCCTTTTTGAAAATGTAGAATTACTTATTCTCTTCTTTTCACAAATTTAGACAAGGTGGGTTGCTCTGATGGTAAGCACCCTCCACTTCCAACCAAGAGGTTGTGAGTTCGAGTCACCCCAAGAGCAAGGTGGGGAGTTCTTTGA
>AWOL01S0102653.1:3456-18998 GCA_000715115.1 Nicotiana otophora
TTAAGTACGTGACACCAGTCGTCCCCTGGAGATGAGCGGGGAAAATCAGTTTAACTCAAAATTAAAATATTCTAGCACCCCGAATGTGATATGGGTTTCAAAATACAAGAAGTTGCATTATGCTCATAACATGAACTAGCACAAGGAATCTATGACACAAGATCATGAGGATGAAAAAGAAGTTGAACACTTGTGAGATTATTATCATTCTCACAGCTTAACCTTTTCCAATAGTTGATCCTGTGTGAGAGGACTAGAGATACGACGAATTTGTCTTTCAATTCAATATGCTCATCATAAGGCTGCTTAACCTTCAATCTCACACAAGTGGAATCATGTAGCTGGGACATCTTAATGTTTGGATGAAATCATGTATTGGTTAGAGAGAATGAACAATTTGCTGTGAGCTAGACATGTTTTTGCCATAACAACTCTCAAGCTGCAATACTAGGATACTGCATGGGCATCTGCAATGCTAAAGACAATGTGGGTTACTCACTGAGGCATGATCTAGGTGGACATGAAAGTCATACTGACATGGGCGGACCATAAGATCTTCCTGTGGCGAATTTGTGAAAATCTCAAATTTCCTAGAAGTTGTATGCGGACAAGTGATCCCTTCAATAGACAGGTACACATATGATAGGTGTTGAAATATTGTCTCATGTTACTAGACAATGAAAAGGATTCATGATACTATTCATAAAGGAGTAAAATGATTGTTCTAATCATAGGAGCCACATACACCGGAGAGAACATTAGTGGCTCAAGAAGGATATCAACACTAGGTTGCTTTACATTGGATATGCTACCACATAGGTAAACGTTACGATGGTGCATGCATAGGCACAAATGAGCGGATGTTTTTCATTCGAATCAAAAGGTTCCGTAAGAAATTCATCAGGTATAGTCCCATGCTGAGAAGTTAGGAAAGCAAGTGGGAAGTACTAATCCAAGAGTTATAACTCAATTTTAGGACATAATTATAGAGCTCAATTCCTCAAGAGGTTGTAAATAAGAGAATTTGGGATAGCGTGGATTCACGAATAATTTGTCTCGCTCAAGTAGTAGATACAAAGAACGACTTATTATTGGAATACACATCAAATAATAAGAAATCAATATACCATTTATTCTTGCAATACACTTTCCCAGAAATGACAATATACAATTTCAACACCTGAGTATGTAAGAGCTCAAATCACACTGGATATATATATATATATATGTAAAGTAAAGCATTACATAAAGCAGCAACTTATGGGCATGAATTGAGTACAAAAGCTTTTAGGCAATTCTATTTTTGAAATCATTCTTAAACAATTGAGTCGAGGCTCATTTCATAATCCTTATCACATATTCTCATTTCATTGGCACCACTAGCCACAACTATAACTTAAATTCTTGGCACGTTGGCCACACTCTATTTCTTCAATTCGCTTATTACCTTTTGATGCATCTTTAAATATTATCAACAACATGACACTTCCAATCAAGACTTTAGGTACACGTATAAGGAATTATGCTCTTAGGCATATCGAGTTTTTCTCACCCAATTGGTATACTAGTTTTCATTTAAAACACGACTCAAAGCTGTAACATATTAATACGCAAACCATACTTTGAACAACTATCTTTCGACATAAGGGCCATTCGGAATAAATAAGTTTATACAGAATAACCCAGAATATAAAAGATAGGAATCTAGCTCATATGATCGTTTTATCAAACACTAGATGTGCATAAGGTTCTTAAGACCCTTTTTGTGAAAGATTCCATCATTGTCCAACCCATTTTCTACCATCTTAAGCTCACAATCTTCCCACATACTTCAAGAATACATGCATGCTAGACAACAACCACGACACCCAATAATTATCTCTCTAATTATCCCATTTTTTGTAAATTTTTGAAATTTAAAACTAGGACATAGATTCTTACCTTTAGGATGAAGACTCCCTTGTTAATCCTCAATGATTGAGCAAGCATTGATGGGTACTAGGTTGTAGGTCACTCCCCCACTTTAAGAACTCTCTCTCTTTCTCTAAACATATCAGAAATAAGCTCAAAATGGACTATAGCATGTGTTTTAACAAAGAAGGGTCGGTTGCATATGCGACCCAGAATGTATATGCGGTCCGCATAATTTGGTGCCATAGGCTGGAAATATCTGCCTTGTTCTGCAGTCACTATGCGGCCCGTAGACCTATTTTGCGATCGCAATATGGACCGCAGACCGGTTCTGCGGTCGCATAATGCACCGAAGAACCTCCCTCCAAAGAATGTCAAAGCTGATTGTGTGACAAGAATGTGGCCCGCAAAATGGTTATGCGATCGCATAATATGCCGCAAAAATGACATAAAAAATGACCAGAAAACTGCCTTACTCTGTGACCATTCTGCGGTCCGTAGAGTGATTATGCGGCCGCATAATCACTCTACGGACCGCAGAATGGTCACAGAGTAAGGCAGTTTTCTGGTCATTTTTTATGTCATTTTTGCGGCATATTATGCGATCGCATAATATGCCGCAAAAATGACATAAAAAATGACCAGAAAACTGCCTTACTCTGTGACCATTCTGCGGTCCGTAGAGTGATTATGCGGCCGCATAATCACTCTACGGACCGCAGAATGGTCACAGAGTAAGGCAGTTTTCTGGTCATTTTTTATGTCATTTTTGCGGCATATTATGCGATCGCATAATATGCCGCAAAAATGACATAAAAAATGACCAGAAAACTGCCTTACTCTGTGACCATTCTGCGGTCCGTAGAGTGATTATGCGGCCGCATAAATGCCTAATTTTTCCCAACATTTTCCTTCAACTCCCCAGCGCACTGTTCAATCCAAAATGTCTGAACCGCAGGGAGCAAGCTTGCCGCGAAGAATTTCTACTAGTATTAACCTCTATGCCTGCCTCGGCATCAAGGGACCCCGATTTGTAGGAAACTATTCATGGGGCCTTACAAAATGAGACTTGAGAGGATGTTGAAAGTGGGATACAATGGATAGTAGTACATATTAGAGCATAACCTCATCAGAAAGTACAAAAGCATTTATCATGTATTATGGTTATCAGTTTACCTTAGTTACCAGTTATGCAGTCTTTCAGTTAGCAGGTTTATGGTTATTTAGTATGCCATTATTCAGTTATTTAGTTACTAGATCCCCAATTTTTAGTGTATCCAAATTCCGGTGACTTCTGAGTACATAGTGATGTATATGGTTGATAAAAGAAAATGTAAGTAACAATGATTATTGATAAATCTTCACGTGGTTTAGGTACAAATTAGGACTCAAGACTCGTCGGATGGTGCAGAAAGTGATTTACCAGATGATGACATACTCTAAAGGATAAGTTTGTGTATGGTAGCATATCTGTATGTGTTTTTACCTCATAGAACAATTTCATTTTAATTCTTGTAAATGGAGCACACGTTGGATGATGATATTTCAGATGTTAGACCCCACGTCGTAACAAGTTAAAAATTTAATTATTGCGGGCATGAATTGATGACGATAGTTTTGGACAAAAGAAGAGCCTAAGGGCAAAATAAATAGGAGTCAAAAACATTTGTTATATACATTGTGTTTTTTGTAAGACTCATGCATGATTAAGAAGGTATGATGTACAAAACGAGAATCAAGAGCAGCCAATATTATGTTTCAGGGAATGATTTTAAGTTGTTAAGATTTATTCATATTAGAACTAGAAAGTACCACATTAGTAAGTTACCATTAGAACCAGCTATTATTGTGAGATAAAAGATATGATAGTTCCCTCTAGGCTATGTGACTAAGTGTTTACCGCATATGTTTATAGTCTGATATGATTTTGAAGTGTGTAGAAAGTTTGGGGGTTTGATATTCCAATTTCATTTAAGACAGATGATATTTCCCTAAGTGTGATCCATATGCATCGTTCAATGCGGTAAAAGAATAATAAGTAAGTTTTGAGTTGATACAGTGAATTAGCAATTTCATCAGAGCTAGTAGAGGTATAATTTGATTCACCTAGCTAGGTTAACTATAGTTAGTGGATGACAGTTTGAAATATCGAACATGTGTTAGAACCCAAAGAGTTTAAGTTAAACCCGAAGTACAGTGATAGTGGAAGAATAAAAAAAATCAGCTAGGCAGTAAGAGAGCCAACTACAGAATAATAGCCTTTTAGAATTTTCAAAAAGGGGTCTCCTCAAGATCGACAGTGTGAGTAGAGTTAAATCATTAAGATTGTGTATGATAGTTGTGAATACATCAACTTTCCGTTTATGTAAGTTATTCGTTTTTTCCTAGTAAGAATGATTTCTCANCAGAATAATAGCCTTTAAGAATTTTCAAAAAGGGGTCTCCCCAAGATCGACAGTGTGAGTAGAGTTAAATCATTCAGATTGTGTATGATAGTTGTGAATACATCAACTTTCTGTTTATGTAAGTAATTCATTTTTTCCTAGTAAGAATGATTTCTCAGAAGTAAGTCGGATGATGAGCCATCACTGACGTAAAGTGCATAGAATTGCAAAAAATAAGGATAGTTGGTCAGATACCAATAAAAAAGAGAAGGATCCGCAAATACAATACTTTAACCTTTGGTTTAAGGGGGAGTTGCAAAAATTATCAGTAAGTCCGATTGGAGATTTGAAACCCACATATTTATCATAGGATATAAAAAGTATAAAATCAGGCCATGTTATGTATCACGAGGGTAGTTCCATTGCACGAGACTCTAATCTTCGGTGTACTGGTTAAAGACTTAGCTCACATTAATACCATAAGTGTTTTTAGGAAGTACCTTAAAAAGATAATCAAGTATGAGAAGTAAACCTCATGATTGAGGCAGACAAGAGAACTATGGCGATAGAAGTTCACTGCTTAGTCAAGCTAGGAGTCCAACTTTCGGACTCCGAAGGTGGTGGAATTGTTTTCCAGAATAGGACTTGTTCCTCCTTAGTACCCGAAGTGAAGGAGATCCCTAATTTTTGAAGTTGAAAGAGGGGATTCACATGCATAAGATGATGGCTTTTGAACAAGGGGGAGATGATGGTACTTTGAGGTACCAAGACGGATTGTGTGTTCTAGATGTAAACGGACATAGAGAAGGAGGATCATGTTAGAAGCCCATAATTCCAAGTATTATATCTATCGAGGTTCCCCAAAGATGTACCATGATCTCAATGAGATTTAGTGGTGGAATGACCTGAAAAAGAATGTCACAGACTTTGTGCCCAAGTGTCTGAATTGTCAGCAAGTGAAAGTAAAGCAACACAAATCCTAGTATTTTACCATGGAATATACATATCCTTTAGTGGAGATGGTAAATATGGACCTTATAATAGGATTATCTCGCTTATTTGAAAAGCATGGTTTGTATGTGCGAAGGTGTAGATTACCAATTTGTTGGTTCGAAGTTGGCGAAGCAGAGTTGTTGGGACCAAATTTGGTCAATCAGTCTATAGAGAAAGTCAAGTTGATTCAAGAGCATTTGAAGACTGCTCAGAGTCGCCAAAGGTCCTATTTGAACATGCAACATAGATACCTATAGTTTCATGTCGATGATTAAGTTTTTCTAAAAGTTTCTCCTATGAAAGGTGTTATAAGATTTGGGAAGAAAGGAAATCTCTGTCCCAATGACAGTTAGAGAGAGGGCTAAGTCATTTCTTTGAGCTAGGGCTTGCATATCAAGGGGGACCCGTCCTATACTTCCCTCACATGAACCAAGGTAATATTTTTAGAGTAATTGTGAGTTGATTACTACTCCTAAACACTTATATTAACTAGGATTAATCTTCAAGATCCATAGATTTCCATTCAAATCCCCAAATTGGTCAAGAACACTACAAGTTGTTATTTTCAACAATATCACTACGAGAGGTATGTCTACCATCTCTAACAACTCTATGGTGATTATTTATGTATGAAATATATGTTAGGACTTTGGGATAAAGATTGAAAGCCATAAGTGCCTAACCTGGGTTGTGTTGGTGTTGTAGAGATTGTAAAATGGTTTAATTAATGTGATTGATGATTTGGGTATGAATTGTTGGGCATGCATGTGCTAATAGAAATTATGGATCGCCTAGAGACGATGGTAAGGTGAATTATTGGTATGGAAGGTGGTTGTTAGCTGAATAAACTCCATTGAAGGAGGTTGTAGAAAGATATGCACGTTAGATATTTGATAAAAAGGCTAAATGACTTAAAATACAGAAATCTTACTAATATTGGTACAAAAGTGTTGCACTGTTGTAGATTGAAGTTGTTTAGTGTGGTGGACCATCGTAGTACTATTAAAGGGCAAATTTCAAGTATGTTGGATAAACTACTCTATTACAATTGAATTCCATGATGTTTCGGCAAGTTTCAAGTATGGTTGGCTCAAGTTCCTAATAAATTCGACTATTCCGAATGAACCTTGTGTCGAAATATATTTATATATATGTATGTTCAAAATGTGTTCTGGATACTCTTATCATATTATGTTATCCTTCGGGAACATGTTCAAATTATGATATGTGTATTAATATGTTATTACCTTTAGTCGTATTTTAAATGAATGTCCATTATACTTAACTTGGAAAGAATACTCCATGCGTCCAAAACTCCTATTGCTCATATATATACTTAAGACCTTGATTTCAAAAGCTCATATTGTTGATAATCTATAAAGATGCTTGAATATGAAAGAAGTGAGTGGAAATTGTGTATTGCCCTTTCTGGGGAAAAGTATATCAAGAATAAATGGTGTGCTACTTGTCTATGATTTTAACTTGCACTTCGATTGCCAATCATTGTACTCTATTTCATGGAAAGAAATCTATTGTGTTTAAAGTCTTCATTTTTAATGAACTTAAAGTTGTGATTTCCGGAATATTATATATGTTGATATTGTGATGATGATACATGAGAAGAAACAAATACAAGTGTGGAACTTGAAATAAGGCCATCGTTCCATGAATAAAGAAACTTGTGAATGGCCGAAAGAACCATGGAAATACTATTGTTGTGAGTGGTTAAAAGTACTAATGAAGATTTATACAATGTGAAAGATAATGAGGTGAATACATTTGTATTTATGATACCTTGTGCGAATAAACCAAAAAATAATATTTTTGGGAGTATCATTAGCAAACCGAGGAAGGGTGGGTTATAAGGCCCACACCCGAAACTACACGAGCTGGTGTACCGGTGGATTGTGATTATTCTCCTTATTTGGGATGCGATTGATATTAGTTGTGAATGGGAAAGTCGACCCACAAGGCATATGTAGCAAGGTGGCCTAGCCGATCGGGTGGAGATCGGACACCATGTTGCGCACATGGTGGTACTACTCTTGTTAATAACATTTTTCGCATCACATGTTAAACCACATTGTCCGTAGGGAGATAGCCTATCCGATCGGGTGTGATCAAACTCCGTGCTAAAAACACGGTTGTATATCGGTGCTAATGTTCTCCCCACCAAAAATATATATTATTTTCTATTATGAAAATTATTATGTTTTAACTTGCAATTTAGATATCATTGATGGTTACTTGTTTCTTCCACAGTGTTTCCCCTTATTTCATTGGCATTCTATTTTGTAGGAGGACATTTAGCTTTACATACTAGTATTATTCAATATGTACTAACTTACCTTATGCCGGGGGCGCTGCATCTTCAATGGATGCAAGTAGTTCATCAGCGGGTGGTCTTGATCCTCATTAACATTTACTCTCTACTCAGCAGGTTTTGGTGAGCTCTACTCTGTTCAGGGCTTTATGTCATTTGACGTTGTATTTTGTGCTTCGAGGTATAGCCGGGGCCTTGTCACCGCCACTTCCATTCTACACATCTGTTGTACTTAGAGGCTCTGTAGACATAGTGTGGGTGGTGTTTGATGTTGGGATTTGAAGTAGAAGTGTTGGTTATTTTTGTAAACATGTCTTTCATCATATGTATAAACTTGTAATATTTTTGAAATTGTAAATGAATATCCTTTGAGTAATGGATAAATAATATGTAACACTTGACTCTTCTTTTATCTATCACTTGTACTGATTCTTATATTGTTAATGGGCACGGTTGGGTAGGAGGCATCTCTCAGGCCTGCTTGAGCAGGGTATCTTAGTTGAGTGTCGGTCGCGCTTCTTGATGCCGGGGAGTGACAATGATCTACCCAAAAATTTCAATATCTACGAGTCTAGTGTCCAACGCATTAACCCGTTCGTCGATACATCGTAAGAGTGGAGTGATATTCATATTTTCGCGAGACTGTGCAAGCAGCTCCATTTGGGACCCACAAGGTCGGTTGTAGTTTATCTTGATATAAAACGTTGTAGCCTTTGTCTCTGAGGCTCACATCAACCTAAATCAGACATAAAAGGTCTATAGATATCCTAAAAGAATCCTTAGGGTTTTGAAGCAATTCCATCATCAGCAATTCAAAATTAAGATGTGAACACATCAACGCGATCCTTATGACATAGGCAATAGTTTGCCATCCCCCTTTCTCATTATAACTCGTGTTTTGGTAATAGATTCATTTTTAGGGAATATTGTCATCACTGTATTTTAGTTATACAAGCATAATTAAGGGTCAGAGGGAACAAGGTTTGGAAGCAAGAACACAATAGGTATGTAGAGTTTTCATTTCGTTTTCGGCATGATTTGATTTAGCTATATTCTAGCCTTTTTCTTAATCTTTTAGGGTTGTTAAAGTGAAATATCATCATGTATTGTATCATTTTATGTAATTCAATTCCATAGGTGAATTATGGAAGGAAATAGTTTAGGTTGGAACTTCAAAACATAACAACAACAAAAAGGAAAATCGCCCATTTGGCCCTGTGCCATCTGGACTTTTGTTTGTTCCCTTCCTTTGATGTTTTATGTATACCTAAACCCATATGATCCTAATAGATTCAATTAATATTACATAGGATTAATTATCATGTGTTGATGCTTAGATTATTCCTAAATAAGAGTTATACTTTCATATCACAAGTTAGCCACTATGAGTCGACATTACATTCACAATTCTGTTTTGTCGATCGTTTGACACTATTATGGATAACTAGATCTCCTTTAGTTTGATGTTATCATCTTGGCCTGGTATTAATTCCCGTGTATATTGTGCTGCTTTCTACTGTTTGGGGGGATCATCAAGTTTTAAGGGAAACTCTGCCGAAAATTTTGGAAATTGGAAGAGATGAAGCAATCTTGAGTTTCTTGGTTCTAAATTAATTATTGAGGGATCCTAATAAGTTAATTAATCTTTATATCTCATGTACACACTCAGTTTCTCCCTAAAATGGGTATAGGCTCTTCCGTCCATCTTATGGATGACGAGCATCAGATTACGTTTGTGATTCCGTTTATGGATTCCATCACGATCTCTTGAGTCCATATGACGTTGCCACATGTGTTATGTCTCATACATGCTTACATTGATTATGGTGGGGGCATATATCCCATAACACCAGCGATACCTATAGATTAAATGCTCGGGGGAGATAGCCCGTAACGCCAATAAGGCTTATTGATTATATGCTGGGGGTATAGCCCATAACACCAGTTGGGCCTGCTGATGATATATTTATCTACTACTGGGGGGGGTATGGCCCATAATACTAGTCAGGCATGTTATGTTCGCTTATATAGAAACGATTTGCATTGCATGACTATGCATGAGGCTAGTTTAGTTTTATAGTTACCTTATTTGGGGGACATAGCCCATTTCACCAGACATGTACCTGTTCAGATAGTAGTTCAGTTTCAGCACCTTCAGTTCAATTCCAGACCAATTTCTAGATAGACAATTGTTTAGCTTTCAACTTTTATTGAGATTTCTAGCTTACAATAATACTTTAGTATGCTTTACATATGTTTTCCACCCTACATATTTTGTACATATCATACTCGCATCCCTTTCAGGGAGCTGCGTCTCATGTTGCGCAAGTACCGATAGATCAACATTTGAGCCACATTAGTAGGCAATCCACCAAGTTATCTTTTGGTATGTGTACAGTCAGCTAGTTTAGGTAATGACGAGGCCCTATTCCATCCAATACTCTTTCAGTTCAACACTCCTAAAGGCTTGTAGATATGCACCCGTGCAATTAGTATGTTTCTATATATCAGTTTGAGTTAGGTTTGTCAACTTTCTATATTGAACATTTCTTATCAGCAATGCTTATGCTTGTTCAGTTTATCTGTTTATATTCATGATTAGTAGATTATCATCAAGTTTAATGATGATCGGCACTTAGTATCGGTTATCCATCGCGGCCCTAGGTTGGGTCATGGCAATAACCTGGAAGATTATATAGTACTATATTTCGAGGGTTTGGTTCATTTTAACATAGTTTTAGTGGTAAAGCTCGACTTTGGGCGATTTGGAAGGTATTTTCACCGTTTGGACGAGGGTAAGTGTTTTTCACTTGGAGTTTTCAATTATTCATGATTCTATCATTGTTTTTATCATTTAATTAGTGATTTGTGTTGGAGAATTGGGGGGGGGGTTGTAAATGCTTTCCTAAATAATAAAATGAGAATTTGAAGGTCGATTTGAGGTTGGAATTGAATAATAATTGTATGGTTGGACTCGGATCGGAATGGGTTCTCAGAATTTGTAAGTGTGGTTGTGTTTTGAGGTGCGAGCCCGAGGTTGACCTTTTGAGTTGACTTTTCGATTTTCATTAAAGATTGAACATTTATTATTCGAAATTGTTTTTCATGGATTTTATTTATGATATTAAGTTATTGTTTCTTGATTCGAGTCGTCTGCAAGTTGTTTCAAATGGGAAGGGATTTTTAGTGTATTGATTTAGCTTATTCGAGGTATGTATCTTGCCTAATTTTGTGTGTTGGAACTACACCATAGTGATTGGTTGATTAAACTATTAGAATTACGTGGAAGACTTGTACACGAGGTGACGAGTTTGTACACGGCCTTATATGTGAAACATTTACCTGTTAGACCCTTATGTTTCGTATGTACATTTAATTGAAGTTGCCCTATCATATTATATCCTCCATTGTTAAATTTACTCATCCATGCTTTACTTAAAGTTGTTAGTTCATGTTCTATCTTTTATTTCCAAATATACTCTTATATGCTTTAAACAAAGTTGTTACCTCTCTTATTTACACGTTTTCTCTCTCATTGTTGAGTTATTCTTATTTGAAGTCATTGTTTCATGTTATCTCTTCCATTGTTGATTTATTCTTATCTGGAGTCGTTGTTACCTGTTATCTTTCTCATTGTTGAGTTATTCTTGTTTGAAGAAATTATTACTTGTTATGTCTTTCATTGTTGAGCATATTCTTCAGTTTCATTGACTTTTTATAATTCTTGTGTTGACTTACTTATTGTACTCTCGTATTATTATTGTTGTAGTTATTGTACTCAGTGTTGTTGAGTCGTGGGCTATGTGTGGTTGTGGTATTGGGATTGTTGTTAAGGGAATGTTGTGGCATATGGGCACATGTGGTGCGAGTTGTTATATTGTAGTTTTATATTTTTTGGCACATGTGGGATTGTTCAGAGGATTTGGCATGGTGTTTGCATGTGAGTTGCCTGTTCTATTGTTATTAGTGATATTTGCACATGCGGAATAACAAATCGGGTTATATATGTTGGGTTTGCCCATATGGCGAGACATGGTGGGATAATTATAATATGTGTGTGGCGAGACAAGGCGGGCGTTTACTTTATTGTTGCGCACGCGATGAGGCAAGGGGGCTATATCAGGGATGACTTGTGATGGACTAGAGTAATTGTCATTGATAATATTTGTGTGGTAGTGTGACTATCTTGTGTGAGGCATGCATATTAAGAGATTATGTTGTGTTGTTTCCAATACGATATTCGGTGTATCTGATCTTACTTGTCTCTATTCATTGATCATGTATGTATATTCTTATATATCTTCTTTTTGTGTGAGGACTGGACTGTGGGCACATGAGTTATCCGTGCAGATATAAGATATTGTTACTGTTGGCACATGAGTTATCCGTGCAATTATGAGGTTATTATTAATTGTATTGGAGCGTGTTGTCTGTGCAATGCGTGAGTTGTCTGTGCAGTTGTGATTGAAAAAGTAGGCACGAGATGCCATGTGATTATGATTCGTAATTTGGGACCTGTGATTTTTTACTATCAGAGATTAGTCTTGATACTTAGAAGTTACCATTGTGGTGTACTTATGCTACGCTTTTACACATTTTTGTGTAGATCCAGGTACATTTGCCCGTGTCGTATGCCAGTGACAAACCAGCTATTTTAGAGACTTCAAGGCATACCTGCTTGATGCTCGCAGGCCTTAGGGTCACCTTCTGGTTTTAGCTGTATTACTGCTTATCTCGTGTTCAAAACATTACTGTATTTAGAAATTATTAGAGCACTCACTGTAGAGCTTATGACTCGGTGCCACTAGGTTATGGGAAATTTTGACAGTTGTACTGTTTGGATTTTATTATGATAGATTAATAGTTTAATTTGATATCTAAGCTGCAAATCTTGTTAACTCTCATTGTATTGTTGGCTTACCTAGTTTTAGAAACTAGGTGGCATCACGACATCCTGAGGTGGGAATTCAGGGTTGTGACATTTCTGTTGCTACCGGCTTTTGGGAGACTATGAGGTAGATGTTATGCCATCCGCAGACCTTGACGTTCTCTTTCATTATTTCTATTATTGTTGTTCTGCTATTCAGATAGTTGTATTGAGAATATGGCCTTGTATTTTGATGCTCGGTAGTGCTCATGTACTCGTCGACACCAGATCATTGGGATGGTTGTAGATGTGTTGTTGTTGTTTTCATCAGTTATTTAGCATATTTCAGCTATTGAGTTTACTAAATCGTGTTTATTTAAACTCTTTCTTATTATGTGACTATTGGCTTGCCTAGAAAATAGTGTTAGGCATCGTAGAGGCTCCGGTGGGAGTTGGGTCGAGACTAGTTAGTATCGGAGCACTAGGTTGCTTAGGTCTCACGAGTCATGAGCAAGTTTAGCAGAGTCTTGCGGATTGGTACGGAGGTATCTGTGTCTATCTTCGAAAGGCTATCATACTATTAGGAAACTTCACTTTCTTGCATTCTTGTCGTGTATATTTGTTAATTCTGAAGTTTAAACCTCTACTCTTCTATTTCTCATTGATGATAAGGACACGTGCACCTAATCTGGCAGGCGAGAACTAGTACCACAAGTTAGAGTCGCGAGAGGCCGGGCTGCGGTAGTGCCGAGGTATGGCTCGTACTATAGCTAGGGCAACACATGTGGAGTAGGTTTCAGCTACTGTTGAGCTAGTGGGACTAGCTCAGGCACTAGCATTGCCAATCGTTATTCTTAGCATTCAGGAGGCCTTACCCAAATGCTGACTATATGCGCGAACCTGGATCAGGTGGGATTGATTCAAGTTGCACCAGCTACCTCGCAGTATGGGTAAGGTGCCCAGACTCCCCCCACCCGTACTCTAGAGAAGCTCTATTAAGGTCATCAGACACCGGGTAGTGTTACCTGTTCTACGAGTTGCTACTGCTCGGGCCGAGGTTGGTCCACCTTTCATCGATGAGGAGCAGAACAGGTTTGGGTGGTTTGGGAGGCTTAAAGTGCCAGATTTATCTGAGGAGAGTCATAGGATGCTCGTGATTTTCTAAATAGGTGTTAGTGGATTTTTTTCACAGCGGGTATTTTCGAGACTAGTGCATTTGCCTTTACCACTATTCAGTTGACATGGGTAGCCTACAGATGGTGGAAGTCTTATGAGTGGAGCAGGACAGTTGGTGCAGCTCCACTTACATGACATGAGTTCTCAGTTCTCTTTTTAAAGAAGGTTTTCCCACAGACTCACAGAGAGGAGTTTCTTAGAGATTTTGAGCAGCTATGCCAGGGGGATATGATTGTGACTCGGTATGAGATGAGATTTGCGAATCTGGATCATCATGCTATATGGTTGGTTCCCAATAAGAGAGGGAATCAGGAGATTCATTAATGGCCTCAACTATTGTATACATTATAATTTGGCTCGAGAGTCTGAGATGGATGCTAGGTTTGACCAGGTGGTCAAGATTGGCAGGCGCTTGGCAAAGGTTCACAGGCTTGAGCGCGAGGAGGGGAAATGCATGAGCCCCGTGGTTTCGGTGGTTTTAGTGGTACCTCGTCTGGAAGTCATTCACATCATAACAGAGGTCTTCTTTTTAGGATGAGGTAAATAGCTCATCAGGTTCCTCGTGGTTCATCAGCTAGCCACGGTTCATACAACACTTGTCCAACTCAACAGTCCTTTAGTTCCCTTCCTGCTCAAAGCTCGTACCATGCTCCATCAGTTAAGGGTTCACTAGTATTGGATTATTCTAGTTCCCGAGGTCCGATTCAGGCCCACAATCATTCCCAGTTAGAGGTTTCAATGATTCTAGAGAGTTAGGGCTTGTGAGAAAGTATTACCCCGTCAAACTATGACTCTTGCACTAGTTACTACACCACCCACCCAGCTAGCTCGAGGAAGAGGTTGTGTGGGTCGAGTTCGCCCTATAGGGAGAGGTAAGTCAGGTGGTGTTCAAGATCGTTGCTTTGCATTTTCTGCCATACCAGAGGTAGTTGCTTCTGATGCTGTGATCACATGTATTGTTTTAGTGCGCTGCAGTGATGCTTTAGTATTATTTGATTCTAGTTCCACTTATTAATATATGTCATCATACTTTGCTCGTTATTTAGATATGCCTCGTGATTCTCTAACTATGTTTGTTCATGTATTTACGCTGGTGGGTGATTCTATTGTTGTGGGCCGCGTATATCAGTCTTGTGTTTGACTATTAGGGGATATGAAATGAGAGTTGATCTTTTATTGATTAGCATGGTTGATTTTGATGTGATTTTTGGCATGGACTTGTTGTGGCCATATCTCTCTATAATTGATTGTCACACTAAGATCGTGATATTGGCGATGCTGGGGGTGCTGAGGTTGGAGTGAAGAGGATCCCTGGATTATGTTCCTAGTAGGGTAATTTCACATTTGAAGGCTCAACGAATGGTTGAGAAGGGATGTTTGGCGTATTGGCCTTTTTGAGGGATGTTAGTGCTGATACTCTTATCGTCAATTTAGTTCCGGTAGGGATGGATTTTCCAAATGTGATTCCAGCAGTTCTGTCGGGCATGTCACTCGACGGGGAAATTGATTTTGGTATTGACATGGTACCGGGACTTAGCCCATCTCTATTTCACTGTATCGCATAGAACCTATAGAGTTGAAAGAGTTGAAGGAACATTTATAGGAACTACTAGATAAGGGCTTCATCAGGCCTAGTGTGTCACCTTGGGGTGCACCAATTCCATTTGTGAGGAATAAGGATGGTACTATGAGTATGTGTATTGACTACAAGCAGTTGAAAAAGGTTACTATTAACAACGAGTACCCACAATAATGCATTGATGACCTATTTGATCAACTTCAGGGTGCTAGAGTGTTCTCGAAGATTGATTTGAGGTGGGGTTAACATCAGTTGAAGATCCGGGATTTAGATATTCTGAAGATGACATTCAGGACTTGCTATGGTCAC
>AWOL01S0102663.1:0-10279 GCA_000715115.1 Nicotiana otophora
CCCTTCGTGCTTTACACTCTTCCTCACAATATAAATAATGCATGCACGGAATCACCCTTCGTGATTTACACTCCTCCTCACCAATCACAAAATCAATAACAACGGATAGATAGGAGTATCACAAGGAAACCAGTATTTTACCCATAATCAATAGCACAATGTAATCTCCACCTTGAATCAATATTCGAAAGTTACCAAATTTCGATGAAACCAGATGCGAGTCACCCAACATTTCAAATAACCCGCTAAGCATGGATAGTAGAATTTAANATATCTATACCAATCCTTCAGACTCTACTAAGCTTGCTCGTGACTCGTGAGACCTATGTAACCTAGTGCTCTGATACCAACTGTCATGACCCAAAATTTCCTACCGACGGGACCGTGATGGCGCCTAACATTTCACTTGCTAGGCAAGCCAACGTTAGAGGCTCATTAAACCAATTCCTTATTTTCGTTCAGTAATTAACAATAATTAACTAAGATGAAATATAATAAGTGCGGAATATTATAAAAATGTATTCATTACTACCACCCGGATCTGGAGTCACAATTCACGAGCATTTTAGAATTTACTACAAATAATAGTCTGAAGAAATACAATTGTCTGAATGAAAGAAATAGTAGAGCAGAAAAGATAGACGGGGACTTTAAGGTCTGTGAACGCCGACAGATCTACCTTGACTCTACGGACAGCGGACCAATAGCAAAAATCTCGATCAACCTGAGCCGGTATCAAAGTCTGCACAGAAAGTGAAGAGTGCAACATCAGTACAACCGACCCCATGTACTGGTAAGTGTCGAGCCTAACCTAGGTGAAGTAGTGACGAGGCTAGGACAAGATACCCACATATAACCTGAACAGTATAATCATGCTAGTGGAAACAACAGTAAATAAAAAAATAACGCAGAAGTAATGGGAAGGGAACATACAGTGGGGGAATACAACATAAAGAGTGAAAATAATGAAAAGACAGAATTAAACCGAAAATCCTTAAACGAATTGAGCAATTAAAACAATAAGGAAACTTGCACGGTATCACCCTTCGTGCTTTTACTCTCAACCTTACCAAATAAATAAATAGAACGGCACGACATCACCCTTCGTGCATTTACTCTCAACCTCACAAAATAATAAATAGAACGGCATGACATCACCCTTCGTGCATTAAACCTCTCATAATATACACGGCATCACCCTTCGTGCTTTAAACCTCTCATAATATACATGGCATCACCCTTCGTGCTTTACACTCTTCCTCACAATATAAATAATGCATGCACGGAATCACCCTTCGTGATTTACACTCCTCCTCACCAATCACAAAATCAATAACAACGGATAGATAGGAGTATCACAAGGAAACCAGTATTTTACCCATAATCAATAGCACAATGTAATCTCCACCTTGAATCAATATTCGAAAGTTACCAAATTTCGATGAAACCAGATGCGAGTCACCCAACATTTCAAATAACCCGCTAAGCATGGATAGTAGAATTTAAGGCTACAAAATAGACAAGAATAGAATTTCACTCGCATGCTATGACTCGACAATAATGCATAGATGCTCGTCACCGCACCTATACATGGTATTTAACAACCAAACACGTAGCAAATGAACACATAATACCTATTCCCTCAAGCCAAAGTTAAACACGACACTTACCTCGCTCTGAAGGCCACTTAATACTCAATCACAGCTTTTCCTTTGGAATTCACCTCCAAACCACTCTTATCTATTAGAAAATGACTCAATAATATAAAGTATTTCTTAAGAAATCAATTATATTACATAACTTAAATTCCCCAAATTTTCCTCCAAAAAGTTGAAAAATCGACCCCGGGCCTGCTTGGTCAAAACTCGAGGTTCGGGCCAAAATCCTTTTACCCATTCACCCCCGAATATGTAATTAGTTTTGGAATCTGACCTCAAATTGAGGTCTAAATCCACAAATTTCCGAAATCCCAAGTTTCTACCCTAACCCTTAATTCTACCATGAAAACTCTAGATTTTAGGTTGAAATCTTGTTATAAGATGAAAAGGATTGAAAGCAAAGAGTTAGGAATCACTTACCTATGATTTGGGGAAGATTTGGTCTTTGGAAAATCGCCTCTTAAGGTTTAGGGTTCGAAAAATTGAAGAATGAAATGAAAAATCCCGTCTAAGTCCAAAGTTTTCAGCTGGGAACGTCGCATTTGCGACCTGAGCTTCGCAATTGCGAAGCTGGAAAATGCGAGATCCTTTACATTTCCGTTGCTTTCGCATTTGTGAAGAATATGTCGCATTTGCGACAATTGGCCCATCGCATTTGCGGGCAGAAATTCGCATTTGCGAACATACCCTTCCCCTGACCCCCATCGCAATTTGCGAAGAAAATCTCGCAAATGCGAGAACATGCTGGCCCAGGCCTTTTTCACAATTGCGATAAATACCTCGCAATTGCCAGGCATGCGTATTTCGCAATTGCGATAGATACCTAGCAATTGCGAGATCAGAGGCCTGCTACAGACACCAGTTACACCGGCAATTCTCTAAGCGCTAAAATCACTTTGTAGCCTATCTGAAACTCACCCGAGCCCTCGAGACTCAAAACCAAACATGCACACAAGTCTAAAAACATCATACAAACTTGCTAGTGCGATCAAATCACAAAACTAACACCTAAAACTATGGATTTAGCACCAAAACTCATAAATTCCTAAAGAACATTTCAAAACTACTATCTTCTCAACCGGACATCCGAATCACGTCAAATCAACTCCGATTTCTACCAAATTTCACAAACATAACTTATATATTATATTAGACATGTACCGGGCTATAGAACAAAAATACGGGCCCGATACTAATGAGATCAAACATTAATCAATTTCTTTAAATCCATAGAATTTCAGTCTTACAATTTTCATCAAAAATTCATTTCTCGAGCTTGGGACCTTGGAATTCGATTCCGAGAATACGTCCAAGTCCCATATTTTACTACGGACCTTCCGGGAATGTCGGAACACGCATCCGGGTCCGTTTACTCAAAATGTTGACCAAAGTCAACTAAAAATAAATTTTAAATCCCAGAAATTATTACTTCATAAATTTCCACATAAAGGCTTTCTGGATCTACGCCCGAACTGCGCACACAAATAGAGGTGAGTAAAAATAAGGTTTTTAAGGCTAACGGTCCCGGAATAGAGTCTTAATTCACAAGATGACCCTTTGGGTCATCACACCCGCCAGTTGGGGTAGTTCAGCCAGTTGTTACAGCACAGACCGGTGATAGATCCTCCATGTCTTTTGAGGCCTTATTGAGACTGGATAAGTTTACTAAGCTCTTTCCAGTTCACTTTAGTGCTACACCTTCTGAGGACCCACATGATTATCTTGAACATTGTCATGAGGTGCTGCGGAACATGGGTATAGTTGAGACCAATGGGGTTGATTTTGCTGCATTTCAGATGACAGGTTCCGCCAAGAGGTGGTGGAGAGATTATACATTGACCAGACCAGTTGGATCGCCTGCACTTACCTGGGAGCAGTTTTCTCAGCTATTTCTAGAGAAGTTCCTTTCTACCATACTGAGAGAGGAATTCCACAAACAATTTGAGCGTCTACAGCAGGGCAGTATGACAGTTACTCAGTATGAGTACCGTTTTGTGGATTTGGCCCGTCATGCTCTCCTTTTACTACCTACTGAGGGACAGAGAGGGAGGAGGTTTATTGAGGGACTCACTCATCCTATCAAGCTTCAGATGGCCAAGGAGACCGAAAGTGAGATTTCTTTTCAGATTGTTGCTAATGTCGCAAGAAGGATCGAGATAGTTCTTGTACAGGAGAGAGGGCAGAGGTCTGATAAGATGCCTCGTCAGTTCGGTGGTTTCAGTGGTGCCTCGTCTGGACGAAGGGGTAATTTTGGTAGGGGTCATCCTCCCAGGCTATTTCATTCAGCACTTCATGCATCTCCCGGTGCTTCAGGGAGTCACGGTCATATTATTCCTTACTATGGACAGCCAGCATTTAGTGCACATTCAACTAATATCACTGCACCACCACTCCAGAGTTACTACAGCGGTTATCCGGCCCATCTGGGTCAACTTCAGCTTCAGCACCTACGGCATCAGGATGGGTGTTATGAGTGCAGGAACATTAGTCACATCAGGAGGTATTGCCCTAGATTGGCGAGTAACAGATCTCAACAAGATTCTCGTGCCATCATACCGGCACTAGTTGCTTCACCGTCTTCTCAGCCAGCTAGAGGTAGGGGTTAGGCAGCTAGAGGTGGAGGTCAGGCCATTAGAGGTGGAGGTAAGGCCATTAGAGGTAGAGGTCAGACCGTTAGAGGTGGAGGCTAGCCAGTTAGAGGCCGTCCCAGGGACGTAGTTCAGAGTGGTAGGGCCCAACCCCGATTTTATGCTTTTCCAGCTAAGCCTGAGGTCGAGTCATCTAATGCTGTGATCACAGGTATTATTCCAGTTTTCCATAGAGATGCTTCAGTTCTATTTGATCCAGGATCTACTTATTCCTATTTGTCCTCCCATTTTGCTTCATATTTAGTTGTGACTTGTGATTCTCTGAGTGCTTTTGTGTGTGTATCTACACTAGTGGGAGACTTTGTTGTAGTAGATCATGTCTATCATTCGTATATGGTTACTATTGGTAATCTTGAGACTAGTGTGGATCTTTTACTTCTTGATATGGTAGATTTTGATGTCATCTTGGGTATGGACTGGTTGTCCCCTTATCATGCTATATTAGATTGTCATGCCAAGACAGTGACCCTAGCTATGCCGGGGTTACCTCGGTTAGAGTGGAAAGGAACTCTTGGTCATTCTACCAACAAGGTTGTTTCTTATATGAAAGCTTGG
The DNA here is from genome assembly GCA_000715115.1 of Nicotiana otophora. Taxonomy (NCBI): domain Eukaryota; kingdom Viridiplantae; phylum Streptophyta; class Magnoliopsida; order Solanales; family Solanaceae; genus Nicotiana; species Nicotiana otophora. The sequence continues at coordinate 4,862 of AWOL01S0102663.1, forward strand.
CGTGTGGTAGAGAAAGGGTGTCTAGCTTATTTGGCTTATATTCGCGATCCCAGTACAGATGTTCCTTCTATGGACTCAGTAACAGTTGTTCATGAATTTCCAGAAGTATTTCCTGCAGATCTGCCGGGGATGCCACCCGATAGAGATATTGACTTCTGTATTGAGTTGGCTCCGGGCACTCAGCCCATTTCTATTCTACCATATCGTATGGCCCCGCCGGAGTTAAAAAATTTGAAAGAGCAGTTACAAGACTTGCTTGATCAGGGATTTATTAGACCTAGTATCTCGCCCTAGGGTACACCAGTATTATTTATAAAGAAGAAAGATGGCTCTATGCGAATGTGTATAGATTATCGACAGTTGAACAAGGCCACTATCAAAAACAAATATCCATTGCCAAGAATTGATGACTTATTTGATCAGCTTCAGGGTGCCAAGGTATTTTCGAAGATTGATTTGAGGTCTGGTTACTATCAGTTGAAGATTAGGGCATCTGATATCCCTAAGATACCTTTTCGGACTCGATATGGGCATTATGAATTCCTAGTGATGTCATTTGGGTTGACAAATGCCCTAACAACATTTATGGATCTGATGAATCAGGTGTTCAAGCCCTATTTGGATTCTTTTGTGGTTGTATTCATTAATGATATCTTGATTTACTCCCGCAGTCGATAGGAACATGAGCAGCATCTTCGGAGTGTGCTTCAGACTTTGAAGAATAATCAATTATATGCCAAATTTTCAAAATGTGAGTTTTGGTTAGACTCAGTTGCCTTTTTGGGGCATGTTGTATCGGCAGAAGGCATAAAGGTGGATCCTAAGAAGATTGAGGTTGTTCAGAATTGGCCTAGACCTACTTCAGTTACAGAGATCCGGAGTTTCCTGGGTTTAGCAGGTTATTATTGTTGGTTCGTGGAAGGGTTTTCATCTATAGCAAGCCCATTGACCAGACTGACCCAGAAAGGTGTCCCATTCAGATGGTCAGACGAGTGTGAGTTGAGCTTTCAGAAGCTCAAGATTGCTTTGACTACGGTGCCAGTGTTGGTATTACCCACAGGTTCAGGATCGTATACGGTATATTGTGACGCATCTCACATTAGGCTTGGTGCGGTATTAATGCAATATGGCAAGGTGATTGCATATGCGTCACGACAGTTAAAAGTACACGAGAAGAATTATTCTGTTCATGACTTAGAACTGGCAGCCATTGTTCATGCGCTGAAGAGTTTGAGGCATTACCTCTACGGTGTCTTGTGTGAGGTATTTACTGATCATCGCAGCCTTCAATACATGTTCAAACAAAAAGATCTTAATTTGAGGCAGAGAAGATGGTTAGAGTTGTTGAAAGACTATGATATCACCATTTTGTATCACCCCGGAAAGGCCAATGTGGTGGCCGATGCTTTGAGTAGAAAGGTTGTGAGTATGGACAGTCTTGCATATATTCTGGTTTGTGAGAGGCCATTAGTTGCATATGTTCAGACTTTGGCTAATCAGTTCGTGAGGTTAGATATTTCAGAACCCAGTCGGGTTCTAGCTTGCACAGTCGCTCGGTGTTCTTTATATGAGCGCATAAAAGAGAGGCAGTATGATGATCCTCATTTACTTGTCCATAGGGACACGGTACGGCACGGTGATGCCAAACAGGTTACTGTGGGGGAAGATGGAGTTCTGCAAATGCAGGGTCGTATTTGTGTGCCTAATGTAGATGGGCTTCGTGAATTAATTCTTGAAGAGGCACACGGTTCCAGGTATTCTATTCATCCAGGTACCGCCAAAATGTATCAAGATATGCGGCAACATTATTGGTGAAGGAGAATATAAAAGGATATAGTTGCACATGTAGCTCGGTATCTGAATTGTCAGCAAGTTAAGTACGAGCATTAGAGACCTGGTGGTTTGCTTCAGAAGTTAGAAATTCCCGAATGGAAATAGGAGCATATCCCTATGGATTTTGTTGTTGGACTCCCACAGACTCAGAAAAAATTTGACGTAGTTTGGGTCATTGTGGACATGTTAACCAAATTAGCATATTTCATTCCAGTGGCAGTTACCTATTCTTCAGAAAAGTTAGCTGAAATTTACATTCGTGAGATTGTCCGCCTTTACGGTGTGCCCATGTCTATTATTTCAGATCGAGGTACACAGTTTACCTCACATTTCTAGAGGGTTGTACAATGTGAGTTAGGCACGCGGGTGGAATTGAGTACAACATTTCATCCACAGACAGACGGACAGTCAGAGCGCACTATTCAGATATTGGAGGATATGCTTTGTGCTTGTGTTATAGACTTTGGAGGTTCTTGGGATAATTTCTTGCCACTTGCGGAGTTTGCTTATAATAATAGCTACCAGTCGAGCATTCAGATGGCTCCATATGAGGCATTATACGGAAGGCGATGCAGTTCGCCAGTTGGCTAGTTTGAACCGGGAGAGGCTCGATTATTGGGTACCGATTTGGTACAAGATGCCTTGGATAAAGTCAAGATTATTCAGGATCGACTTTGCACAGCTCAGTCTAGGCAAAAGAGTTATTTCGACCGTAAAGTTCGTGATATTGCATTCATGGTTGGAGAAAGAATATTGCTCTGAGTTTCACCTATGAAAGGTGTAATGAGGTTCGGAAAGAAAGGCAAGTTGATCCCTAGGTATATCAAACCCTTTGAAATTATTGAAAGGGTGGGTGAAGTAGCCTACATGCTTGCATTACTACCTAGTTTATCAGCGGTTCATCTGTTGTTCCATATGTCTATACTCCGAAATATCATGGTGATCCGTCCCATGTGTTAGATTTCAGCTCAGTCCAATTGGACAAAGATTTGACTTACGAGGAGGAGCCGGTGGCTATTCTAGCTTGGCAGGTCTGTCAGTTGAGGACTAAAAGTTATCCTTCAGTTCGGGTGCAATGGAGGGGTCAGTCAGTAGAGGTATCTACCTGGGAGTCCGAGTCGGACATGCAGAGTAAATATTCACACTTATTCACTAGCTCAGGTACTTCTTTTCTAACTCCGTTCGAGGACGAACATTTGTTTTAGAGATAGAGAATGTGATGACCCAAAATGTCATCTTTAAAATTAATAAGTAATTATCTATTCTAAGACCTGTAAAAGCACTATTTATCATTTCTCGATATGTGTGCGCAGTCAGTACAATTTTTCGAAAAGTTTTTATGTGAAAAATGGATTAAAATGTAAAATAGAGCTTTAAAATATAACTGAGTTGACTTTGGTCAACATTTTGAGAAAACGGACTAGGATCAGTGTTTTAACAATTCCAGTAGGTCCGCATCGTGATTTGGGACTTTGACGTATGCCCGAAATCGAATTCCGAGGTCCCTAGCCCGAGATATGGAATTTTGATGAAAAATTAAAAACTTGAAAGCTTAATGATTTTTAAGAAATTACTAATGTTGGATTTATTGACCCCCGGTCTGTATTTTGGTTCCGGAGCCTAGTAAAGATCCACAATAATATTTATGACTTGTCTGCCGAATTTGGTGAGAATCGGAGTTGATTTGACGTGATTCGGACGTCCGGTTGTAAAAACATAAGTTTTAAAGTTTTCTTGAAAATTTCCTTTGATTTGGCGTCCGATTCGTAATTCTAGGTGTTATTTTGGCAATTTGATCGCGCGATCAAGTTTATATGATGTTTTAGGACTTGTTTGCATATTTGGTTTGGAGCCTCGAGGGCTCGGATGAATTTCAGATGGGCTACGGGATAATTTCGGACTTAGGAAATCTGATTTTCTGCAGACTTCAGGCTTCTGGTATGTTCTTCTTCGCGTTCGCGAAGGTAATATAGCGAATGCGAAGAGAAAATTGGGGCTGGCACATTTTGTGCTTCGCGTTCACGACAGAGTGAACGCGTTCGCGAAGGCTCGAGGTGCAAAGCTTCGCATTCGTGATTGAAGCCTCGCGTTCGCGAAGGAAAAAAGGCTAACCAGGAAATTGCCTTCGCGTTCGCGAAGGCCAAGCCAGGCAAGCCTCGCGTTCGCGAAGAGTAAAAGTGGGCATCACAAATTTTGTGCTTCGCGAACGCGAGGCAGTGACCGCGTTCGCGAAGGGTAAAAATCCCAGAAACAGAACTTAAGTTCTGGAAATGGGGTTTCGATCCATTTCCAACAATTTCCAATTTTTGAGCTCGGGTAAGGCGATTCTTGGGCGATTTTCATAGGAAAATATTAGGGTAAGTGTTCCTTATCCTATATTGATTATATTTCATGATTCCATACTCATTTATATCATTAATCCGTGAATTTATTAAAGAAAAATTAGATTTTTATACAATCTTCCAAAAACAAAAATTTAAGATTTGAAGGTCCATTTGATATCGGAATTTGACAATTTTGTATGATTGAACTCGTAGCGGAACGGGTGTTCGGATTTCGTAAGTTTTTTCGAGATTTGAGACATGGGTCCCACTATCAAATATTTTAATAAATTTTGGATTTTTATCCGAAAAATTAGTAAATTTATATGGAATTAATTCCTATTATTGGTATTGAATATATCAAATTGTTTGTGAATAGATTTGAAGCTTTTGGAGACAAATTTAAAAGAAAAAGTTATGGTTGAGTAATTGATTGGAATTTGCAAAGCGAGGTAAGTATCGTGGTTAACCTTGACTTGAGGGAATAGATCCCTTAAATTATTTGTTATGTGAATTGCATGTGAACGACGTATAGGCGAGGTGATGAGTGTCTATATGTTGTCGAATTAATTGTTTGCATAATTATTTGAAAATCATAAATCATTTTAAATTATGAATGAATTATTATATTAATTGTTTCACTCAAAATTCCTTGTCANCGATGTGATGAGTGTCTATACGTTGTCTAATTAATTGTTTGCATAATTATTTGAAAATCATAAATCATTTTAAATTATGAATGAATTATTATATTAATTGTTTCACTCATAATTCCTTGGCAAATATTAATTCTTGAATTCCTGTAATAATTGTTACATGCTTATTTGAATTATGTGCATTAATTACTACTTGACATTTAGCATATTAAATATTAAACTGCCTATTTTCTCCCTGATTTCCATAATAAATTATTATTTGTCATTTTTGTTTCATAATTAAATCATAATTATTGTGTGCTTGTTGTCTTATAATTTTAGATTAATTGTTGCATTTATTGAGGTAATTTCTTCTATGAGAATTGGTAAATGAATATATTGGAGGATCGGGTTGTACGCCGCAACATAAGTGATATAAATGAATATATTGGAGGATCGGGTTGCACTCCGCAACATAATTGATTGAAATGAATATATTGGAGGATCGAGTTGCACGCCGCAACAGAATTGATTGAAATGAATATATTGGGCCGCAACATAATTGATTGAAATGAATATATTGAAGGATCGGGTTGCACGCCGCAACAGACTTATTAAAAAGTATATAT
>AWOL01S0102684.1:0-14837 GCA_000715115.1 Nicotiana otophora
TATATATATATATATACAGACACACATACTATTTCTGTATCTATTTGTGTTTTTTGATTGATTCTGACTTCTTTTGAAATGGGTTCTGCTTAAAAAATGAATCTTTGATTTGATTTTATCATGGGTTTAGATGAAAATTAAATATTTGGATTGATTTTGTTTCTGTTGAAATGGGTTTAGATTAAAAATTAAATCCTTGGATTGATTTTATCTTTATTGAAATGGGTTCAGCTTAAAAATTGAATCTTTGAATTGATTTTCTTTCTGTTGAGATGGGTTTAGATGAAAATTTGATTTTTTGGATTATTTTTATCTCTGTTGAAATGGTTTCAGCTTCAAAATTGAATTTTTGAGTTGATTACGAAATGGGTTCAGCTTAAAAATTGAATCTTTGAATTGATTTTCTTTCTGTTGAGATGGGTTTAGATGAAAATTTGATTTTTTGGATTATTTTTATCTCTGTTGAAATGGTTTCAGCTTCAAAATTGAATTTTTGAGTTGATTACGAAATGGGTTCAGCTTAAAAATTGAATCTTTGAATTGATTTTCTTTCTGTTGAGATGGGTTTAGATGAAAATTTGATTTTTTGGATTATTTTTATCTCTGTTGAAATGGTTTCAGCTTCAAAATTGAATTTTTGAGTTGATTACGAAATGGGTTCAGCTTAAAAATTGAATCTTTGAATTGATTTTCTTTCTGTTGAGATGGGTTTAGATGAAAATTTGATTTTTTGGATTATTTTTATCTCTGTTGAAATGGTTTCAGCTTCAAAATTGAATTTTTGAGTTGATTACGAAATGGGTTCAGCTTAAAAATTGAATCTTTGAATTGATTTTCTTTCTGTTGAGATGGGTTTAGATGAAAATTTGATTTTTTGGATTATTTTTATCTCTGTTGAAATGGTTTCAGCTTCAAAATTGAATTTTTGAGTTGATTACGAAATGGGTTCAGCTTAAAAATTGGATCTTTGATTGATTTTGACTTCCGTTGACATGGGTTTAGATGAAAAGCTGAATCTTTGGATTGATTTTATCTCTGTTGAAGTGGGTTTAGCTTAAAACATTGAATCTTTGAGTCTTATGTGTGCCTATTTTAACCTCCCCACCCCCTCTCTATCTCTTTCACGCACATATATATTTTATCTGTATCTATTTGTGTTTTTTAATTGATTTAGACTTCTATTGAAATGGGTCTGCTTCAAAATTGAATCTTTGGATTGATTTTCTTTTTGTTGAAATGGGTTTGAATCTTTGAATTGAAGGGTTCAGCTGAAAAATCGAATCATTGAATTGATTTTCTATCTGTCGAAATGGATTGAGTTTAAAAATTGAAACTTTGAGTTGGTTATCTTTCTGTTGAAAATTGAATCTTTCAATTGAAGGGTTCAGCTGAAAAGATTGAATCTTTGGATTGATTTTATCTCTGTCGAAATGGGTTTAGAAGAAAATTTGAATCTTTGTATTGAAGGATTCAGCTGAAAGATTGAATCTGAATCGAAGTGGATTCAGCTCAAATAGGTCTTGACAGCGACAGGAAGTGTTCACAATGAATGAGATAAAGCTTCTCTCACTCGCCAAATTGCAGATTGATGGTTGAAGAGAAGCATGCGTTATGCAACTGCAAAGCTGATAATCTGACAATAGATTAGAAATTACCGTATGATGAAATTGATTTTATCAAGATGGTTCTAGCTATTGGGAAAGTTTGATTGAAACCCTTGAAATTTTTTGGGATTGTGAAAGAAGGATTACTCCGCCTTTAGAGTATTTGTCTCTGTTAAAAACACTTTCTCACTTTTCCAGAAATCTAAAGACACACTCTGGCATGTAAATAATAACAGCTGCTGGAAGTTAAGGAAGAAGTACTGTTAAAATTTGCATGATTTGTGATGTAATCCCAGTAAGTCATTTTAGCCAATGTTCAATATTGGGATATATGTCAAATTCCTGTCAGATTTATATACTAATAAACAATTTATACTATGATGAGTAACTCATGTGTCTGTGAGTGCTTGTTATTCCTTGAAGTTTGAGAATTTGAATCTTAACTTTCTCTTCCCTAATCGTTAAGGGTATTCCAATTCATAGGTAGGATCGCCTATATGATTCATCACTGTTCATTTTGCTCCATTTGGACCGATTGTATAGTTTAATTGTATGAAAATGTCTGTTTTTCTTCTTGAAATAATTTGTTTCTTAGAGTTCCCAATGGGATGGTATTCTTTCAGGGTACTTTCTTTTGTCTTAAGTTGTAACGGGTTACTTCAATGGTAATGGGATTAGTATCTTCAACACCTGATTGATTGATCAAAATGTGCGATAAATGAAATTTGATGAGTTCATATTGTTGGTACATTATATTTACTGATTTAACTTGAGTTACTGAAATAATATTTAATGTTTCGCCTGCTCATTAGAGATTTTCAGTTTATCATCACGTCATCATAAATATATCTTAATTTGCAGGGCTTCCGGAAGATTGATCCAGAAAGATGGGAATTTGCTAATGAGGAATTTATGAAAGACCAGAAGCATCTACTTAAGAATATTCATCGTAGAAAACCCATTCACAGCCATAGTCACCCTCCTGGTTCCACAGTTGATCCAGAAAGAGCTGCATTTGAGGAAGAGATTGATAAGCTTTCACGTGAAAAGTCTGGGCTCGAAGCTAATGTCTTAAGGTTCAGACAGCAACAATCTGCTGCAAAACTGCAGCTAGAAGAAATGACTGTGCGGGTTGGCAGTATAGAACAAAGGCAAGAGAGTTTACTGACATTTGTTGAGAAGGCACTTCTGAATCCTGACTTCGTTGAGCGTCTTGCTCAGAAACTCGAGTCCATGGATATTTCTGCATTTAGCAAGAAGAGGCGATTACCTCAAGTCGACAGCTCTCAACCAGTTCAAGAAAATATGTCGGTGGACAACCATAGCAGTTCTAGAGTTGAGTTTGGGAACCTTTGCAACCAAGACTTTTCAAATAAGCTCAGGCTTGAATTGTCACCTGCTGTTTCGGATATCAACGTTGTTTCGTGCAGCACCCAAAGTTCGAATGAAGATGGTGGAAGCCCGCATAGGAGAATATCTGAAGGTTGGTCCAGAGAAGTGCAACTTCGAACAGGGGGAGTAATTTATACCCCTGAAGCAATAGAACTATCAGATACAGGAACATCTTTTACGTTGAAGATGGATTCATCTTTGCCTCGTGCGGCAAGCAATGTTGAAAGCTCAAGACTGCATTCCTTGCCACAAAGCCTGATATCTAACGAGGAAGTTGACGGTCACATCTCCTGTCAGCTGAATCTTTCTTTGGCTTCGTGTCTTTCACAAGTCGATAAAAATCAACATTCAGTGAGGATGCCACAAATAGGTCAAGAGATAGGTAAACATTCTGAATCACAGTCTGATGCCAGTGGCAAAAGTCCTCCTAATGATGACAAAACTTTGCCGCCTTCACATGATGCTACTGGTAACAAGCAAGGGGCTGTAACTACTCCGGTTCGAGTGAACGATGTTTTTTGGGAACAGTTCCTAACGGAAAGACCGGGCTGCTCGGATAATGAAGAGGCTAGCTCTAGTTTCAAAGGGAACTCTTATGATGAGCAAGATGATAGAAAATCAAATCAAGGAGTAGCTAGTAACACTAGAAAGGTGGAACACCTTACCCTTTGAGTACATGAAGTTGCCATTGGAATCTTGCATAATATCTTTAGGCTTTTGGAAATTTTCGGTTAATATACTCTAATGGTTTGTATCTGTCACTCCCTGATAAGTAGTGATAATAAGCAATATTGTGCGGACTCCCCAAAATGCTTTCGCATCCGTGTTGGATCCTCAAAGAATGCACTACTTTTGGAGGATTTGACACAAATCCGGCGATAATTTCAAAGAGTCCGAGCAATATAGATAATAAGTTGTATATCGCTATATGCTTAAAGCCTCTTTTGCTGTTTTGTTGTTATGGGGTCATTATATGGCATTATTTGGGACCGAGCCATAGTTGTTGTATATGGCCTTGTATTTACACAAAAAAATATTATAATACTCATATGAGAACTGCTTTTGGTGATGAAATGTTGTTCTGTTTGATTTTCTCTTGCATTTGATTCATAAACAGCTTTATATATTGCTGTTCACCTTTCACACCAAGTGTGTTAGTACCGGTGTTACTTTACCATTAACTGCATATAGATAAGTTGCAACATCTGTTGGAACAAACAGATTACTTGGACTCGTAAGTCCAGAGCAAGTCTATATTATCTACCAAAAGAATTCTCTAATTTTGAAGGAAAACAGCATATAATTAGGAAATTGTTATGAAAATAATTATAATGCGGATGTTTATTTATTACTCCGTTATAGATAATTTTTTTGAAGAAGATTATCCGCTTGGTACTTTATTGAAGTTTATTTACAAGCAGTTGATACAGGTAGGTTGCAAGCAACTCAATGAAATAATTTGTAACAGGTTCTTATTAAACATGCAGGTTGCAAGCAGCTCATGCAGACAGCTTACAAACAGCTCAAGTAAAAGCCTCACAGCTACTTCCTTTCTTCTATAAATAGAGAAGTTTTCAGTTCATTATGTACAACAATTTGATGTTAAATAATATATCAATCTCTCTATATTTGTCATCGGTTTCTTTATTTTACGGTCTTTATTTTATAACACATTATCAGCATAAAGACTCTACCATCTAGAACAAATATTTTGAAAATATCGGAGGTGAACCGAATAGAGAGGAGATTGAGAAAATCTCTAGCCGCCGCAGTCCATCAGCTTCCTCACTTATGATTAGCATCTTTCTTTTTTGGAGCTCTCCTTTTGCAGATCAATTCCCATAACTTCATTGAAATATTGAAAGAACCTTGAACAAGCAAAATCAAATTCACCGTCACTCGAAACACACCACCCAAGTTCTAAAACAAACCGAGCTCCGACGCTACTACCTTAAATCACGGCTTCATCCTTTTCTTTTTCTTTCACAAAACAGCAGCTTTATTTTTCCTTCATTTTATTTCTCTCGTCATTAAACAGCCATGAAACACCAAGATCTAAGGATCTTTGTTGGATACTAAGGTCGCGTTCAGATTCCAGTCCGTGTTCGAGTTCCCGTTGCCGTCGAGGTTTTTCGGTCTAAGACTCTAAGGCTCCTGTTTTCTACTTTGAAGAGTTCATCTGTATGTAAGGCGATGCTCTTGTATCTGTTGTAAGATCTTATTCATTTCGAGTATCATAAGACATATTATATTTTTGAGGTGGTGAGCTTTTTTTCTTGTCAGCAGTGATGTACATATCACTTGCATCTGGAATGGCCAAATTTACATAAATTAATTTGAGTATTTTGCTTATATTTTAATATCCTTATCATCGCTTGTTTAGTTATATATTACATGTACAATACATATCTTGGTATTTGTCCTAATTATCTTAATAAAGAATTACAAAATGGATAACATTGTTAGAACTACTTAAATTCCAGCAGAGTTTACGAGAAATATACGACCACCAGAAGTGGTTATGTTTTGTATATGTCATTGTAATTAAATTTTGTTAACCATCAGAAGTGGTATATGCCTATGACTACCAGAAGTGATAATTTAGACTTTCTATGGTTACAATTAAAGATAAACTAGAGAAATATTCTCTACATTACATGCACGCCTCGATTTGCTCCTGAAGTAATAAATATTTTAAAAGAGGTTGAAGCATCACAATTTGATGTGATTAATGCACGTTCAGATAATTATGTTCAATTTCCTGAAGGATGAGAATTTTTGATAAATATTAATCCATTTTCTGAAGTGAATGTAATAATATTAATAAAGCTTGAAAAATGAACACGCTCTTGGTTGTGAAGATATCACAACTCACCTCCAAAAGAGGTAATACGATTAAGAGAACACATCCTTAATCTTTCATATTTCAAATTTGCCCCTGAAGTAGTAAATAATTGAAATTTCCTTCTGAAGTAGGAAAATATTATAAAGTGGTGTAAATACTACAACTCACCTCCTGAAGAGGCAGAATAACAGAGGATATAAATATTATTTTTGTGGCATAAAGATCATTGCCGCACGTACATGTTGTACGTAAAACATCTTGGATAATTTTATTAAGTATCATTCTAAGGCAAAAACATTCTTGTAGAATGTTTTATACTACAACCACATTAATATATTATTGTTAGTTATTGAGTTCCTCGAAAGAAATAACAACTCATGTATCTTTTCTTAAAGGATGCAATGACTATGTGGTTGCCGAATTGATACAAAATATTCAGATGTTAATGGTACTTCTCCTAGAAGGAGATATTTGTCACAAAATTAGGGGTAGAAATACTAAAATTCTTATTTTTTTCATTTATAAATTTAGAATTGTCTTTATATTGTTTATTTGATTATAATTTTCTCTCATGATACCAGAAGTGTCTGAACGATATTTGATAGTACAAAATATATCAAAAACTCCTGAAGAGCCAGCTGTTTATCTAGAAGACACATGACACTAGTAGTGTCCGAATAATATTAGATTGTGGATAATAAGTGAAGTCTCTCGAAGAGCTTATATACAAATATGTCATTCATTTTATATGATTATGGTCAAAACATATATTGTAGTAAACCTGAAGTTTACTAATACAAATGACTATCATATTGAGACTACAAATGATTGAAAGATTGAAAATCTTCATGTTTCCACAATCATAAGGGGTAAATATGTATGTGAGAAGCTACCCCTCTTATTCTTCAATTTGTACTATATCATGTATCACAGTAAACTAGAAGTTTACTAATGCAAAAGCAGCAACAGTAAATCGAAAGTTTTACTGCGACAAAAAGTAGCTACTGTGTAAGCCAGAAATTTACTGATATAAAAGTAGCCACAGTAAATCAGAAGTTTACTGATGCAAAAGTTTATGCCATAGTAAACTAGAAGTTTACTTAGAGATAGCACATACCCTGATAAACTTGAAGTTTTCATTTGCCATTTTTTTAATGAGCTATTTGAGAATTCAGATAAGCATATACTGAAGAACTAGAAGATTGTTCAAGAATTCTCTTGTGTTGCTTGTTCTCATAATAAATTGATTATATCAGATAAAGTTGGGACTAAAACCCATAAATTCTAGAATATATAAAAGGTGAATATGGACCCATTCACCTATCATGTGAACCACTTATAAATGCATATATGAGATGGTTACATTGTCTTTATTGTCAACCTGCAGTTTGGCATTTGAAATTGCCTTTCTCAAGTAAGAGCATAATTTTTAAATTATGATATCAAGATAGTTCATCTTGATGATGCTGGTTTATATCCAAACTAGTTTAGCATTGAATACCTCCTATTAATGGCTAAGCTATTGCTTATGAGAACAAAACCTAATGTGTTGGTTTAAGATTTTCTAAATTGCATACAACATCACTTGTATGCATCAGACCAACAAAATATGATAAGTCATCCCCTCACAATTGGTTTAGGATCAGAAATCAAATATTTTTACTATCTAATAACTTTGGATGTATGGTATATGATTAATTTCTCTACCACAATGCACAAAGATAGGCTTCCCAAAGAAGATTGGGGATATGAGTTAGTTTTTCTAACATTTTGGGGATGGAATAAAAAGCTGAAAAATATGTTATATGAATCGAATTATCATTAATATGATCCTCACTTAGAAGATAATTCAAGTCAAATGCCAAAAGCATTTGCTGATCCAAAATTTAATATCATATTTCAACTGCAAATGCTCCTATTAAAATTAAAGTCCATGAAGGATAAAGTTTACTGTACGCATGAAGCGTAGTAAACCGATCGGTTCCAAAGGTAATAATCCTTGAAAAATAATAGGAGAAAATGATCAAAATGATCATAATGATGAGGAAATGAGCTCTACAAGAGCCCACGACATAACATTTCATGAAACTCCAAAAGAAGTTCAGGTACCTAAAAATAAAGAAAGTGATGAGATCTCAACAAGTTATGTCGCTTAGGAACCGATACAAAATGATCGTCGACGATATATTTGATATAATATAGTACACCATATTATAAAAGATAGTGAGGATCAGACATGTAGTCCAGACACCTGAAGATGTCATGCCATTTAGATGCAAGTCATAACCTGTATGACTCATTTGATCAAATTTATATAAAAATCCCTGAAGGATTTAAAATTCTTGAAGCATATAATTCAAAGTCTCGAGAAATGTACTCAAACAGATTAGAAAAATCTTTGTATGATCTAAAACAATCAGGGCGCATATGATATAATCGCCTCACTGAATTGATGAATGAATGTTATATAAATGATGGCATTTGTCCATGCGTTTTTACAAAGAAAATTACATCAGAGTTTGTTATACTTGCTGTTTATGTTAATGACATAAATCTTATAGGAACTCCAGAAGAGTTCCATAGGAAAAAAAAAATTGTCCTAGTATGCAAATTTAATATTTAGCAGACGGGATCTTTATCCATCAATCTGTCTATACAAAAAAGGCCTTAAAAGGCTTTTACATTGACAAAGCGCACCCATTCAGTACACCAAATGGGTGTTCGATCACTTGAAGTGAATAAGGATATTCTGACCTCTAAAAGAGGATGAGGAACTTCTTGGTCCTGAAATACTCTATCTCAGTGCAATTGGTGCACTTATGTATCTTTCTAATGCTAACAAAGGTGGTGCAGATCGTATTAGTTATGTAGATGCAAGTTATTTATCTGGTCCCCATAAAGCTCGATCCCAAATCGGGTATGTGTTTATATGTGGAAGTATTGTCATATCATGACACTTCACAAAATAATCTATTGCTGCTACTTCTTCAAATCATGCTGAGATAATAGTTATTTATGAAGCAAGTAGGGAATGCATATGGTTGAGATCACTGATTCATTTTATTCGAGAAAAATATGGATTGGAATGTGATAAAAACCCACAATATTATACGAAGACAATGTTGCATGCATAGCCCAATTAAAGGGAAGATTTATAAAAGGAGATAGAACGAAGCACATTTCACCAAAATTATTCTACACACATGATCTTCAGAAAAATAGTGACATCGATGTGCAACAAATCCGTTCAAGTGACAATCCAGCAGATTTGTCCACTAAATCTTTGCCAACTTCAACTTTTGAGAAGATGGTATACACGATTGAAATGCGGAGACTCAAATATTTGGAACAAGGTTTTATCAGGGTGAGTGAAATACGCGTTGTACTCTTTTTTCCTTACTAAGGTTTTTCCCATGGGGTTTTTCTTGTAAGGTTTTTAATGAGGCAGCTAGAATTGCGTATTACTAAATATGTGTGCTCTTTTTCTTTCACTAGGATTTTTTCCATTGGGTTTTTCCTAGTAAGGTTTTAACGAGGCACAATATCTTTTAATGAACATCCAAGGGGGAGTGTTATGAAAATAACTATAATGCGGATGTCCATTTATTACTCTGCTATAGATAATCTTCCTGAAGAAGATTATCCGCTTGATACTCTATTGAAGTTTATCTACAAGCAATTGATGCAGGCAGGTTGCAAGCAACTCAATGAAATGATTTGCAACAACTTCTTATTAAACAGGCAGGTTACAAGCAGCCCATGCAGACAACTTACAAGCAGCTCAAGAAAAGCCTCGCAGCTACTTCCTTCTATAAAAGAGAAGTTTTCAGTTCATTATGTACAACAATTTGAAGTTAAATAATATATCAATCTCTCTCTATATTTGCCATCGATTTCTTTACTTTAATATCTTTATTTTATAACATAAATCATTTTATTCTTTTTGGTGAGAATTATTTTTTGCAACTCAAAATAACTACATATTTGATAGGAATTCTTTTTTTAAAAAAGTATTTTCTACCATATTAAATATAGCCTAAGACAAAGGTGTGTTTGCTATGAGAGAGAAAATGACTTTTAAGAAAATATTTTCCACGAGGAAGTTATATTTTGGTTTTTATTGGCATGACGAAAGTCATTTTTCATGAAAATTATTTGTCATTAAAAGGAGAAAAATGACTTCCGCCCATAAATTACTTTCCTTACAACTATCTAAATTTTTAATATCATATTACATCATAATTCTCAAAAGTTTTAGCAAAACATTCCCCAATTTGTTGATATTATTATTAATTTTTAATGTCTATATTTTTTTTCTGAAAAATAATTTTCACTTAAAAATTAAATAAAATATTTTCTATGAAAAATGACTTTCGTCATACCAAAAACGCCCTCAGGGGTAAATAAAACTTGTTAAGGGCCCTACCAATTAGTGCTAAGTGTGAACGTGAAACATATTTTCCTTTCCTTTTCCTTTTCCTTTACATCATTTGCTGCCTCACAACTCACTGGGCCGAACTAAAATTATGATGAAATTAATATTGTCAAAATAACATGGGCTAGTCAATTTTTAGATTGGTCATTCAAAAATAGTCAACGTTTGTCAAGTCATTGAAAAATAGCCAGTATTTTGCTGCAATAGAGACCGGTCTAGTATAATACACTAGAGTTTCAGTATACTTTGCCGGAACTAGCAAATTATACTGGAGTTCCAGTATACTTATGCTGGAACTTCATCATATTATGCTGGAGTATTTTTCCGAATTTTGAACAATGTTTTCGTTCAGATTTATCTTTACATGAAAAGTGGATTTCGATGACTTTTGAAACTGTGGCTATTTTTGAATGACCACTCGTAAATCTGACTATTTTTGAATTTCTCCCATTAACATTAGGTGAAATTCAAAAATAGCCAGATTTACAAGTGATAATTGAAAAATAGTCACACTTTTAAAAGTAATCGAAATTTGGCCATTTTTAGAGTAAAGATAAATCTGAACGAAAACATTGTTCAAATCCGGAAAATATTTCAGCATAATATACTGGAGTTTGAATTTTTTACATGTGAACTTCCAACATATTATGATGGAGTTCTAGTATAAATATACTGGAACTCCATCATAATATACTGGAGTTCCAGCATAATATACTGGTTCAACATAATATGCTGGAAGTTCAAATACATGTGCTCCAATCTCCAGTATATTATGCTTGAACTTTCTGTGTGCTAGAGTTCCAGCATAATATGCTGGAAGTTCATACACAAGTGCACCAATAACCAGTATATTATGCTAGAACTTTTTGTGTTGCAGCAAAGTAGTGGTTATTTTTCAATAACTTTGCAAACGCTGGCTATTTTTCAATTACCAGTCCGAAAACTGGCTAACGCTTGCTATTTTTACATTAACATTCTACCCAAAAAACTGAAGATGCAAGTTTTCTTACAATTAAAGCCATATTCTTTGTACCAATATGAAACTCATCTCATCCATATAGGTCAATAGTTACTCCTTAGGCAAAGAGAATTTTAATTCATAAAGAATGTCATAATCTATTTTCTTGCTGCCAATACACAATAATTGAGCCTTAGCCTTTTATCCACCAAATCTAAAATGGCAATCTCAATTAGCTTTAGATCCAAGTTTCTGGACCAGTAATCTTATCAAAGAAAAAGAAAATGATGGACCACAAATATGATATCCAAAAAAAAGAAATTAAAGTTTCTGGTAGCAATTGATTAACTAGTGAAATGATTATGCCTCCTTAATCATCAAAAGGAATTGAAAATTTGAAGAAGAAAAAAGGCACAGTAAAACAAAATATGATTTGTTTTAATTCACTTACATATTTACTACGAATTTGTTGCAAAGCTAAAACTACAGTAATAACATTTATTGGCATTGATGCAAGTGAAGAGGACAATAATAAATGATTAGATTCCTTCAATTGTTTCACATGAAAATGATCATATGATTAGTTGGTCTATCAAGCAGAAAACTATGACTGAGGAAGTTTTAGGAAGGGCACAGATATCCGAATACATGAATTAATCTCTGGTTCGTTCCGTCATCCAGACCTAAACATAACAACACGCCTCAATTAATTATGGATTTTCCAATGATGAACTTAATAGCCTACCCCACAGTCCACACTATGCAAATGAATTGGTATACATACTATTGGGAGTACTAAAATAGTCCTTTTATGTTTAGGGATAATCAAAAGTAATCCTTGAATATGTTACTTGCGTAGTTTTAATCCTTTTCGTTGATTGAAAGTTTGAAACTGAATACTAGTCTCCGTTATATTTAAAAATCACGAAAGTAGTCTTTAACAGAATTAACTCATTAAACTTTAACTTTATTGTTTCTTCAACAAATGTGCTATTCAAGATTCCAAGGACACATAATATTGATTCATTCGCAATTTCATATAATGGAGGATAAAATGAAGCATATTATGTATTCAGCTGGCTTATTTTCTTCGGGTAGTGGAAGAATAAATTGGAAGAAGTCTATCGTTCTTTCATTTAAACAACTCACTCACGAGTCAATTCTGTCAAACATAACTAATGTCGTGTGTATTAAATATAACGGTGACAAAAAATGCTCAATTTTAGTAAACATAAAGAACTAAAACTGCTTACTTATATATTTAGAGGACTAGTTAAGAACCAACATCAAAGATTAAACACTTTTTCTGTCCTTCTCTAGTATACTATTCCCAAAGAATTGGAAAGCAGCCTATAAATCCAAGACATAAATGCAAAAACTTTGAACCCAGCCTAGATCCAACTTACTTTGAGCATAATTATCTTATTTCTAAAGTCAAACCTCCTTGTCTAAAAGCAAAAGACAGTGGCAAAATATTTGTTTCTTGATTTAGGCCAAACAACCCAATAAAATTCAAGAATGGTGGTGGGTCACTCTCACTCACTCACCCCCCACAATCCTCCCATGACTATTGAGTAGCAAAGTAGGTGTAAATAACAGGTTGATCCCTACATCATTAATCACCCCTCACTAGTTTACAGTCCCCTCCCCCCAAATTTGCAATCTTTACTCATTTTCACAGCCCAAAATACAAAAAAAAGTGACAACACCCCCAGGGGAAAAGCTAGAAAATTTTCACTTTCCAATCAAGAAAATGGAAAAGACTCGATCTTTTTTCCACCCTTTGAAGACCCTTTTCTTTTTGCTTATTTTCAGCCATACCACAATGAGATTTTGTTGTGGGGTTTCAGTTTTGGACATTAATTCAGTTAAAGGTAGTAACTTTGAGGTAATGGGGAAAAGGGGTTGTTCTGAAAAGTTAAATAAATGCTCAGAAATTGTGGAAGAAGAGGATATGATGGATAGTGAAAGCAATAGAAGAGTTTTATTGATGCAAAAGAAGTACATAAGTTATGGTACATTGAAAAGGGATTTGGTGCCTTGTAATACTCCCGGGGCTTCATATTATAATTGCAAAGCTCCTGGAGCAGCTAATACTTATAACAGAGGTTGTGAGATTATTACAAGATGTGCTAGGGAGGTCAGTGACATCAAATCTTGATTTGGTAACTGAAACTTTATGCAATGAAATTGGTAAAGTTTTATTGTGCTTTTGAATATTATGTTAGTTCTGTTGGACTTATGGGGATTGGAGTTTTTGCTATTGTTGTATACTATGAAAATCAGTGCAAACAATGTTCTATGTCAAATACAAATTCTGCTGCTGCCAAATATTTTTGTTCTGCATTTGTGAAATAGCTTGTTTAATCTTCCCCATGGAATGGCACAATTGATTATAAAGAATTTATAAGATGGGCTGGAGTAAACTTGATATTGCTTAAAATTCTTGTGTAGTTATGGTTGATATCCTAATAAATTTGAGAAACTTATTGCTCTTTTTGGTATTTTGTGCTTTATAATGCATACAAAGAGATTTATTGCATATAGCTATTCCCTTTTCTGCTTAAAAAGCATACTTTGATCCATAATGGAGGTTGAGTCCATGGCTCTAATATTGACTTCAATTTACTAATGATACGATGGTTTCTGTCGTGTGTTATTCTGTTAGTTCTTTCTTCTATGTAATTCAGTAATCACTAAGTGCAAACTGGAAGCAGAGTCTTACATCTTTTCCGCAGCTCTTTTAAGAAACCAAAGGCGATTCCTTAGGTATTATTCTGATAGTGAGCTTCCATTACAAACTTTCACATCATTTTGAATGTTTTTAGGCTAATATACAGGAAGGTTTAATAGTGTTTCTAGGACAATGGAGTGTCCCTATGTCTCTAATGACCAGATTTTTGGGTTAATGATTGTCTTTAATATACTTTAGATGCATATTGAGAGGCCAAGGGGTAGAATTTGGGGGAATGCTAACATTCAAAAGTAACCCTCTCTTGGTGGAATGCGTGCCTATGGAGTATTTTGTTAAATGATATAAAAAATGCATGCTGGATAAGACTTTCTTGAGGAGTACTTTAGCAAGTGCAGGGACAGTGGCAGCGAAGGACCCGGGTAAAAGAAAGCTAAGGAAGAAGACCTATATAAAAGAGGGCTTAGGAAAGATTAGTAGTAGTCCAATAATGGCGAGGAGTAAGTTTTCTATGAGGATGATTCTTCCACATTTCATTTCTCTTCATTCATTATAATCTTTTTGGGCTGGGGAGGTGGTGGTGTTTGCTGGTTTTCGTGAGCTTAATGTTGGCACAGTTGATCAAAGAAACAGTAGAATGATTTGCACTACTGGGAAAAAGAATAATAAACACAATTGAAAAACAGAACCATTATGATCACCCTAAAAGAGTTAGTTGAGCTTTGAACAGTTTCCAGCAATATTCAGTTCATTAGCTTTACCCTCAACCATTCAGTTCATAATCTTTACCCTCCATGTCAGTGAGGTGCTATCCATCACTTTTGTGGAATTCTGTATTTAAAAGAATGTCTATCTTTGCTTTAAAAATGTGCAGGGATGAAAGGCTTGCAGTTGTCCTTAGTTTTGATTTA
>AWOL01S0102707.1:0-13524 GCA_000715115.1 Nicotiana otophora
TCACTTTTATTGATAAATATTGTTTGCCCATTGATTTTACACCTAGATTATATGTGTTTGAGGTGAAATTTGGGGAATTTTGGACTATGTATTGGAACGTGAGATTTGGAGATTTGAATGTCGATTTATGTTTGGAATTTGATGAATTTAGTATGGTTGGACTCGTAATTGAATGGGTGTTTGGATATTGTGAATTTTGACGAGTTTCGAGGTGCGGTCCCGGGGTTGACATTTTGCTTTTGGTTAATGATCTTAGCCTTATCGCGTGGAATCGATTCCTATAGCTTGTATTGATTATATTAAGTTGTTTGTGACTAGATTCGAGTCGTTCAGAGGCCGATTCACGAGACAGGTTTTTTTTGGAGTAGTGAGTTGCACGTTTTGAAGTAAGTAACACATCTAAACTTGGATTTGAGGGTATTTAACCCTGAGAACTACATTACATGAAAGGTATTGGGGTGACGTACGCGCTAGGTGACAGGCGTGTGTGCGTGCACCTGTGTGTTCATAGATTGGGGAGGCCTTTAGGTTATTGTCGGGCTTGTTTTGCTATCATATCATGTTATCCTCGCGTTCCCTCTACTTGTTTCATTATTTGAACTATGAATCATGTTAGACATCATATCTAGATTATGTGCTAACTGTTTGAGACTTGATAGGGCTATTCTTGTTGTTTCTTAGTCATATACCTTATTTACACACACGTTATTAGTCATGATACTATATCCATGTATGATATCTCTATCTTAGTACTTCATATTTTATTCCTCACATGTTGTTGATACTGCTTAAGGGTAATACTGTTAAACTGAGTATTTGAGATGTGTTTATCTAAGACTTGAATGGCAAATGACTATGTTTATGCATTAGGGTGGGTTTGGTAAATTTTGAGGTGTTGCGTATGCCAGGTCCATTTTGGGCTAAGTGCTATTGTTATGTGGCAACGCGTGCACTAGGCCTTACTATTAGGCTAAATGATTATGATTAGCGCTTGGGCAAGATCCGTCCCTCTGGAATCTGACATGCCAGCAGTGGGCGCATGCATAGTACTTCATATACGTGCTTGATGATGGGAAGTTATGTCAGGCACCCGTACAATGCTAAGTGTAAATACTCTTGATGGATCCACCGTGATATTGTTGACTGACATGTATACTTGATATGTAGGCATATAGATGTACTTTTCTCATGCTAATTGATTAATTGGCCTGCTTTATCTTTGTTGTGCTTTAAACTGTTATACTTGAAAGCATGACTAAATTTCTCAAATGTGAAAAAGCTGAACTTGATATCTTTGTACCCATTGACTCAGGTTTTGACCGTGTGGTTTCGGGGTTGACATTTGTTGGATTTTTTTGCAATGGAATAAAAATTTGAACTTTAGTGTTTGGAATTCATTCATATAGCATTGTTTTATGTTGTTGAGTTATTTTTGGCTAGATTCGAACTAGTTGGAGGTGATTTTTAAGGGAAAAGTTGTTTTAGAGGGTTGATTTTGCTTGTTTTAGATAAATATATTGCCTAATCTTGTGTGAGGGAATAAACCTTAGGATTGGACCTCATTTGTATAGTTATAATGTATGTAAAGAAATATATGCGAGGTGATAAGTGTATATGCGGGTGCTATATATGAAAAATGATCGGATTAGACTCTAGGCTTCTACTATGCCTTAATTTGATTGTGTGCTCTCTATGATACATGTAAAATCCTTTGTATGACTATGTGGTCTTATTGTTTCATGATATAGGTCATGTTTGTATGATTATTATCTCCTAATTAGCCAAGATGGGCATTTGTGAAATCATTGCTAAATTGAGTTAGCCGCAGTCATGTCTTACATCTTGAGCACACATCTGCACTTTATTATTTTTATGTCCTTGTGCACCTTATTGATGAATTGTGAGAATATATCTCTTGATGATAAATGTTTATCTTGAATTTGTTATGATCATGGAATATGTGGACATGTTGAGCGGATTGATTATGTGTTGGCACGAGCTCTCTTCCGTGCAGGTATTATCATTTTTGATGACGTGCGAGGTATGGGGGGGGNAGGCTTCTACTATGCCTTAATTTGATTGTGTGCTCTCTATGATACATGTAAAATCCTTTGTATGACTATGTGGTCTTATTGTTTCATGATATAGGTCATGTTTGTATGATTATTATCTCCTAATTAGCCAAGATGGGCATTTGTGAAATCATTGCTAAATTGAGTTAGCCGCAGTCATGTCTTACATCTTGAGCACACATCTGCACTTTATTATTTTTATGTCCTTGTGCACCTTATTGATGAATTGTGAGAATATATCTCTTGATGATAAATGTTTATCTTGAATTTGTTATGATCATGGAATATGTGGACATGTTGAGCGGATTGATTATGTGTTGGCACGAGCTCTCTTCCGTGCAGGTATTATCATGTTTGATGGCGTGCGAGGTATGGGGGGGGGGGATTTCTCAATTATAATGATGTGTGGAGCCTAAGGGTGGCATTCTCAATTATGATGATATTTTTATTGTTATGGCATGAGTTATTTTTTGTGCAACGTGTGGATTTGGATCCATCCCCCTAAGGTCGCCCTCTCATGTTTCTCTCTTGATGGCGTACACACGGATTATGGTACTGTGATTGATGTACGAAGTATAAGGATGGAATTCTTGATTGATGATGTATGGAGTATAAGGGTGGCATTCTTGATTTATGATGAGTAGAAGGGTGGCATTATTGATCATGCAAGTGAATTCGTTATGCTTTGTCATGCATTTTACATGATTTTACGTTGCTTTTAACATGCCACTCTATGCCTCTGTTAATGATTGATAATTCCTTTGTCAAAACTGATTTACCTATGATGAGCTGATAACTCGTGTTTC
Organism: Nicotiana otophora; assembly: GCA_000715115.1. Classification (NCBI taxonomy): domain Eukaryota; kingdom Viridiplantae; phylum Streptophyta; class Magnoliopsida; order Solanales; family Solanaceae; genus Nicotiana; species Nicotiana otophora. Next base: position 2,879 of record AWOL01S0102707.1, read on the forward strand.
ATTGAGTTGATGGTACTACATCTTATTATATTCTTGTTGCTGGTTATTTGATGTATTGCATAGGTTCTTTGATTAGTGAGTATCACATGACTTGAACCTCGTCATTACTTCACCGAGGTTAGTCTTGATACTTACTGAGTACATGTTGTCCCGTACTCATACTACATTGGGTGTTGGTAGCAGCGAACCGCGGTAGTGAGCTTTTGATTGTTGAGAAGATTCAAGATAGTGCTTCACGGATGCCATAAACCCTTGGAGTCTGCTTCCCGTATTTCATACTTTTGTATTACTTTCAGACAATATTGTATTCTTAAGATTTCTTATATATCTGGTTCAGACAGTATTGTATTCTTAAGATTTCTTATGTATTCGGTTTAGTGCTCATGACTCTGTAATATATGTGTTTTGAGAGTTTGACTTATGTACCACTGTGACGTGTTTGTTGAAGCCTTATTCCACTGTTTATGTCAAATTGAGACTTATTATATTTTACTTTATTGTTTTAAATTCCACTGCTTACCTTGTATTGATAGTTAAGGTGCCACCACGACCTTTGATGGGATTTTGGGTCATCACAACAACTTACTCTTTTTATTAGATGCTATTGATAGAAAGGTTTGGTCGTGTTTAGACCTTGTCTCGGATAGTTATTATTTTGATATTGGTTTTGAGACTTTTCGATTTCATATTTATCATGACTGTGTTAATAACTTAATAAAGTGGCTTTTATTATTGTTTTTGGCTGTTGGCTTGCCTAGCAAGCCAGTTAGGTGCCATCACGACCTTTGGTAGAATTTTGGATCGTGATAAGGGCGATGTGGGGTAGGGAGCCATGACGTAAGAGGTGAATGGTGGGTGGGGGTAGGATAGGTTTGGCAAGATGGAAAATAGGGCGAGGAAGGTTGAAAAGGTTTTGGAAAATATTTTCTGTCCTCTTGGTAGGGATAATATTTTCTTCCAATTGGAGAAAAATGTGTTAATGAGGAAAATAGTTTTTAAAATATTTAAGCCAACACAATATGGGAAATTTGAATCATTTTTTAGAAAACATATTTCTTTGTAAGGCCGCGCGAAATTTCACCTAGAACCCGAGGTTTTGTGGTGTCGAGGTGTCACGACCCAAACCGATGGGCCGCGACAGGCACCCGGTACATTACTCAATCGAGTACCAACATAACGTATCTTTTCGTATCATACTATCATAGATAACTGATCCAGAGACGCTGCCGTGAGCTAGGTGGAATACAACATATAACACCAACTTATACATAAGACATATGAGCCTATAAGACCAAAATAACCACTCGTACACTGAACATAGGCCGACAAGGCCATACAATCTTTTATGTACATGACATCTGTCTATAAGCCTCTAAGAGTACATAATTGTCATAAAGGTAGGGACAGAGCCCGCCATACCAAACCATATACATCTAAATCATCCTGACCAAACAAGCAACTCTGGAGCAAATGGTGTNAAAGTGGAGTGTGCCAACATCTTCCGCTGAGCTGATCGCCTACTTGGAATACTCTCGACCTATCTATCGAGACATGCGGGCATGAAACGTAGCGTCCCCAGGCAAAAGGGACGTCAGTACAAATAATGTACTGAGTATGTTAGGCAATATACTGAAAGCTGAAACTGAACTGATAATATAATAACTGAAAGTAACTGGGAGTCAAAGATAATCTAAAGATATGCTTACCTGCTAATACTGACTCAATTCTCTCAATATAGTAAGTAAAATAGTTGTCCGGCCCTAAAAGGCTCGGTATATATATAACTGCTCTGCCGTAGTAGGCTCGCTCATAGGCACTCGACCATACTAGGCTCTGTATCTCGACCAACTAGGCTCGCTCATAGGCACTCGACCATACTAGGCTCTGTATCTCGGCCATTCTGGGCTTGCGCATAGGCGCTCAGTCACAGTAGGCTCGGTATATAACTTACCATCTGATAAAAGGTTACCCAATGGGGGCCTGCCCATCGATTATACTTTGATGGTAATGAAAATATTGTAATACGGTATATATAGATTCTCTGCTCTCATGACTGGAAAAAAAAGAAACACTCAATTGGATATGAAGTCCCGATAAGGAGAATCCTGTAACTTACAAGACTAGGAAAATATATGTAAATTTCGGGATATGAATTGTTTCTTTATACCTCGTTATCTAACTTGTGTAATTACGAGATCATACCAAAATGAAGAAAGGGCTTAGCCTTAACATACCTATAGTAGGAAAAAATCGGTATGATATTCTTGGAAAAGGTTGCACTGTACTCCTTTAGAATCGCACAATCCTGTTGCTATTACGCAGTATAATTTCGTATGAATTTCTTCACAATTTTAAGAATTGTCGTTGCTATTTTAACATAAAGTCCCATATGAACTCCAAAATCTCCTCCAAAAATGGATTTTTGATATCAATTGAACACAATTGTAAAGATGACTAACATAGTCAATCTTTCCACGTTTTTAGGGCTAAGTGCATAGTATACTTTCATTTTTGAAATGGGAAATGAACCTTGCTGGAAATTTCTTATGGAAATCTCACATTTCATATCATCTCTCTTTGTTAGAGATTTCTTTTATTATAATGGATGTGCGACCCACTTTATAAGGCTTACTTGGCCAACAATTGCCTCCAAATATGACACCTTGTTTTGTAATTCAATAGTCATTACTTTAGACATGGGTTGCTTCCACGTTGGGGTGGATTTAAGCTTATCCAAAGTTTATCCACCCATTTCCTTAATTACATGGTTAATCTTCCACAAAAAATCTACAATTAACCAAATATCCACATAATTAAGAATTATCTCAAATTACTTAAAATACTACTCACTTTTATCATACTTTATACATCTTACTATCATGGTCATGTGGTACCTTGTATGGCACTAGTCCATAAATACTGGGTGTTTTAGCGTGGGCCGTATCTTATCCAAAAATGTCAAACTTCGACGAAATTCATTTGCTTTGATTCGCTTACCCTCTCGCTTTCACGAATTTACTTATCCATTGTTTGAAATAACATAATACTTATAATCTCAAAATAATCTCATTCCCAAGCTTACGTCGATTAACTTACAACAAAACTTTAACGTACAAAAAAAAATGCGGGATGTAACATCTCATTTTCGAGCTTTCATCAATTTATTCATGGAGAACTTCCACATACGAAAATATAGGGTGTAACATCATTCCCCCCTTTGGAACACTCGTCCTCGAATGTTGACTGATGCACTTATCATTTTCATGACTTATGCCTTCCGATTACTTTAGTACTCCTCTTTCCATCTAGGCAATTGTTCTGTGAATGAATCCCAAAGGCCAAGGTATTCCACTTTTTAGGCCTCTTTCTCATACCACGACTTGTAGTCAGAGTTTTTCCAATCTCGTTACTGTTGCTACCTGCTATCATGCAGCCCGTATGACTCTGACTTTGTAAGTGTGCCTATGCAACTCTTCTCTTCTCTTTCCTCCAGCTTTTAGCTAATCTCTAGGCTTCACTTTGTGAACATATACAAAATTATGACAAGCTGTCTCTCTGGGCGTCATTAACTTTAAGACATACTATACCATAATTCTTACTTCTATTTATCGTTGCGGAGGTCTTCTACCAAATTCCAATTCACTCTTGTTGCTTATCCCATATGTATAAATCTAAGTCCTTTAATGCTTCATCATTACTGTTCATCTTAAGAATGACGACCTAATCTCCACTTATACTTTGTGACTTTTGTCCATCCATTATGATTTGCCTCAATATTGATCTACAATATACCACTGATAATTTGAAACTTCTTACGTAAAACCTTGCCACCAGGGCTTACGTTGCATCGAGGAATATTTGAAGTGATTTTTGTAATCGTATTTCATAGTATCTCGATGTGATTCACCTTATGGGGGTATTCTGATCTCGTGCCATTCGCAAAATCTTTTCTCCTTCTCCCTTTTTTCTTTCTTCAAATCATTATTCAGTCGAAGGCCCAACCATTATCTTTTGTCTGTCACAATTATACCTTCATTTCACTACCAGGGCAGCATTCCATCTCTTCTAAATGCTACTAGTCTTATACTCATTTGAGTTCATTCAGGCTATACTGATCCTTCTATAACTTAGAGAACCCATCGACTCTCATGTTTTCATGGGCTTAATCCCGAGAACTGACCCATTATCATCACCTTCTTACTCGCCCTTTCGCATCCTTACTCCAGTCATAAAACCTTGTCGCTTTACTATACTTTAGCTTGCGACCTCTACGCATCTATTTATACTATTCACAGCCTTCCTTCAACTTGCTTGCACCATTGATTCCCTTATGTTATTCTGGAACATTAAGCGAGACATCACATCATCTCTAACTCTTCTTTACTCTCTTGACTAGATCTCTCGGTACTTAGAAACCATAGGCTGGAAGGTACGCGACTGACGACGCTGCTATCGTTCTTGGATATTGAATCCCAGTACTTCTAGCCTTCTATCCGAAGCATGGACTATTCATAATCTTCTGCCTTTGAGTATCTTGTACGTTGTTCACCTTTACCTTACTTACCTTAAACTCTAGCATCATATCTTCTATCTCTTTCATGACNATAATCTCAAAATAATCTCATTCCCAAGCTTACGTCGATTAACTTACAACAAAACTTTAACGTACAAAAAAAAATTCGGGATGTAACATCTCATTTTCGAGCTTTCATCAATTTATTCATGGAGAACTTCCACATACGAAAATATAGGGTGTAACATCATTCCCCCCTTTGGAACACTCGTCCTCGAATGTTGACTGATGCACTTATCATTTTCATGACTTATGCCTTCCGATTACTTTAGTACTCCTCTTTCCATCTAGGCAATTGTTCTGTGAATGAATCCCAAAGGCCAAGGTATTCCACTTTTTAGGCCTCTTTCTCATACCACGACTTGTAGTCAGAGTTTTTCCAATCTCGTTACTGTTGCTACCTGCTATCATGCAGCCCGTATGACTCTGACTTTGTAAGTGTGCCTATGCAACTCTTCTCTTCTCTTTCCTCCAGCTTTTAGCTAATCTCTAGGCTTCACTTTGTGAACATATACAAAATTATGACAAGCTGTCTCTCTGGGCGTCATTAACTTTAAGACATACTATACCATAATTCTTACTTCTATTTATCGTTGCGGAGGTCTTCTACCAAATTCCAATTCACTCTTGTTGCTTATCCCATATGTATAAATCTAAGTCCTTTAATGCTTCATCATTACTGTTCATCTTAAGAATGACGACCTAATCTCCACTTATACTTTGTGACTTTTGTCCATCCATTATGATTTGCCTCAATATTGATCTACAATATACCACTGATAATTTGAAACTTCTTACGTAAAACCTTGCCACCAGGGCTTACGTTGCATCGAGGAATATTTGAAGTGATTTTTGTAATCGTATTTCATAGTATCTCGATGTGATTCACCTTATGGGGGTATTCTGATCTCGTGNTCCACAAAAAATCTACAATTAACCAAATATCCACATAATTAAGAATTATCTCAAATTACTTAAAATACTACTCACTTTTATCATACTTTATACATCTTACTATCATGGTCATGTGGTACCTTGTATGGCACTAGTCCATAAATACTGGGTGTTTTAGCGTGGGCCGTATCTTATCCAAAAATGTCAAACTTCGACGAAATTCATTTGCTTTGATTCGCTTACCCTCTCGCTTTCACGAATTTACTTATCCATTGTTTGAAATAACATAATACTTATAATCTCAAAATAATCTCATTCCCAAGCTTACGTCGATTAACTTACAACAAAACTTTAACGTACAAAAAAAAATTCGGGATGTAACATCTCATTTTCGAGCTTTCATCAATTTATTCATGGAGAACTTCCACATACGAAAATATAGGGTGTAACATCATTCCCCCCTTTGGAACACTCGTCCTCGAATGTTGACTGATGCACTTATCATTTTCATGACTTATGCCTTCCGATTACTTTAGTACTCCTCTTTCCATCTAGGCAATTGTTCTGTGAATGAATCCCAAAGGCCAAGGTATTCCACTTTTTAGGCCTCTTTCTCATACCACGACTTGTAGTCAGAGTTTTTCCAATCTCGTTACTGTTGCTACCTGCTATCATGCAGCCCGTATGACTCTGACTTTGTAAGTGTGCCTATGCAACTCTTCTCTTCTCTTTCCTCCAGCTTTTAGCTAATCTCTAGGCTTCACTTTGTGAACATATACAAAATTATGACAAGCTGTCTCTCTGGGCGTCATTAACTTTAAGACATACTATACCATAATTCTTACTTCTATTTATCGTTGCGGAGGTCTTCTACCAAATTCCAATTCACTCTTGTTGCTTATCCCATATGTATAAATCTAAGTCCTTTAATGCTTCATCATTACTGTTCATCTTAAGAATGACGACCTAATCTCCACTTATACTTTGTGACTTTTGTCCATCCATTATGATTTGCCTCAATATTGATCTACAATATACCACTGATAATTTGAAACTTCTTACGTAAAACCTTGCCACCAGGGCTTACGTTGCATCGAGGAATATTTGAAGTGATTTTTGTAATCGTATTTCATAGTATCTCGATGTGATTCACCTTATGGGGGTATTCTGATCTCGTGCCATTCGCAAAATCTTTTCTCCTTCTCCCTTTTTTCTTTCTTCAAATCATTATTCAGTCGAAGGCCCAACCATTATCTTTTGTCTGTCACAATTATACCTTCATTTCACTACCAGGGCAGCATTCCATCTCTTCTAAATGCTACTAGTCTTATACTCATTTGAGTTCATTCAGGCTATACTGATCCTTCTATAACTTAGAGAACCCATCGACTCTCATGTTTTCATGGGCTTAATCCCGAGAACTGACCCATTATCATCACCTTCTTACTCGCCCTTTCGCATCCTTACTCCAGTCATAAAACCTTGTCGCTTTACTATACTTTAGCTTGCGACCTCTACGCATCTATTTATACTATTCACAGCCTTCCTTCAACTTGCTTGCACCATTGATTCCCTTATGTTATTCTGGAACATTAAGCGAGACATCACATCATCTCTAACTCTTCTTTACTCTCTTGACTAGATCTCTCGGTACTTAGAAACCATAGGCTGGAAGGTACGCGACTGACGACGCTGCTATCGTTCTTGGATATTGAATCCCAGTACTTCTAGCCTTCTATCCAAAGCATGGACTATTCATAATCTTCTGCCTTTGAGTATCTTGTACGTTGTTCACCTTTACCTTACTTACCTTAAACTCTAGCATCATATCTTCTATCTCTTTCATGACCTCCCTTCCACATAGGTATAATTCACGTCCATAACTTCAAGCTTTATTATAATACTTGCACCTCTGGTGCATACACAATCCCGTGGGAGTTTCATACTGACTTCTTATGAGGCTGGTACTTTTCTAACCGGCTTTATCGTATGGACATTATAGAATATGGTTGTTGTACTATCCCTCTGGTACCTCTGATATTAAGAGTGATCCTGTAATGTTCTCAATCACGATTTCTATAATTTTCTGGGTCCAATAATCAGATTCTTGATTTACTTCATTGATATAACTCTTTAGTTTCCTCCTCCTTCTGATCAGCCTTTATGTAGGCTTAAGCTACCTCCTAATTTGTGGTTCATGGTATTAGTTATTACGTTTAGCCTTTCATGGGCACTGAGGAATATCTATGATACAATCCTTTAATAATTCAATCTTTCGTCTATGACCTGGGCTCAATTCTTTCTTTTAACTTATACCAGAATCTTCTACGGCTGTATATGCTGCATGTATAAAACTCCAAACTCTTAAGTGCGTTCATAACGTAACTAACTCTGGATCATGGATCGAATAATTCTTTTTGTTCCATCTCAACTTTCTTCAAACTTGAGCAATTACTTTTCTTGGTCTTTCTGCCCTTTTGTTTGCATGCATACTTAGCTTATCTTGGTGCCCATGCATATTGGAATACCATACAACTCATATGATCTTGAATATCACTTCTGATTTTACTTTCCATTCGTTAGCCACAGTAGGTGTCATTTTCTTATGCAGTGCATACAATGTTGTTGTGAGACTGTTGTTATAAGACCATTTCCTCCTTAGGTCACCCAGCTTAGGTTAAAGCTTCCTTCCTTACTTTCTCAGCTAGTCTTTCATTGTAGTATTTAGGGAGAATTCTCTGACTCTTGTAAAGTTGTGAGCTTATTACATTGTATACTTGACGGACATTTTGATGTCCTTCCTTGCCTATAATTATCCGTAGTTACTTACTTCCACCCCCTTGTGCTTGTAGGGTTGCTTATGAACTTGATATTTTGACTGACTTCCCAGTGGCACTCTCTTTTATCTCCATAACACTCATATGGTACCTTTAACTACCCCAACTCCTATCTGAATATTTCTCAAGGATCACGATGTCATATCTGCGAGATTGGATTCACCATATTCGGTTTTATTATGTTTATCTTGTACGATCTGCTACCTCATCTGTAACCCCCTGTTTAGCCATAACTAGGCTCTCCCTAAATCAATTACTGACTACTCGTTGGCCCATTCTCATATCAATATTCTGCGTAATCTTTCTTGGGTTATTTCCTTTGTCTTAACTTATGTCTCTCACTGACTCCTTGTCTATCAATAATATCTTGGGCAGGGACCCTTACTTCCTTTCCTTGACGTCGTGTTTGCATAATGGTCTGGAATTGTAGCATATCTGTAGGCTTTGAATAAGTGCAATCTCATCCCTTTTTTATTATATCGCATTCTTCCTCTACCATTCCATAATTACTAGAACCACTTAATTCTAACTTAATGCCACCGCGCTCCTTATTCCCCTCTTTGGGGAAGTACAAATATTTAGCTCTACGACGATCTACCTATAGATGTTTTACCTTTTCATCTTTGGCGTCGTTTCACAACATCAATGACCCTTAATCCCCTTGCGGCTATCCTTCTGTACCAAGGATAACAAATTCCCTTACTCACAATGGTGACACTTAGTGCAACTGGAACATACAATCCCTTAAGCTTAACTTTGCTCATATTGCTTGCTTTAGGGAAGCGTCTTCCTGAATGACCATTTTCTGAATTTCTCATGAATCGTCTTCTGTTGTCCATTCAATTATCGCCGGAACGCAAATCTGAAATTCTGATGATGCTGACTATTATCAAGTCACTCAGTCCCTAGTTCATGTTTAGTTTATCTTGTTCACCATCCCATACTGATTTCTATTATTCTGGGGTCTAACTTTTCCTTCCAGCAGTTGCGTTAGAGTCACGAACTTATTTTTCGAAGTGACGATATGATTTTATGGCCTATACACTTTTGTTGTCTCAAGGCCTGTCACCTCTCGTTTTTCCCTTCACTTGACTATAGACTCTGTAATACTATCATTTTTTGATCTACCGTTGTCATCCATGTACCACATTTTACTCATACTGCTCCATTAACTCTCTTCTTATTTTTCTGCTAATATTTCTGTCTATCACTTTAATCTAAAAACTCGAACAAAACATTCTTTTGCTTTTAGACCCTCTTACTCCATCCAATGGCTCCTCGAATTGCCTAAAATTGTCTTTCTACCAGGGATGGGAGCCACACTAAGATAATATTTATCCCTTCTAGGCTTCCGGTGCTTATCTTTGTAGTACTCATATCTAGCTGTACTATTTTAGGGTGCACCATCGAGGTGTCTCACAAGAAGATCCATTACCACATTTGCACTATCCTTCGGAAATGTCGACTAACTCTACCAATCCATCCATTATTTTGGGTTACTCTTTCCCCAGCCGGATCTTGATAACCTGTCCTTCTCTTAATTTATGTCTGTTAGTTCCCATAGAGCATAACTGAGATCGATGTGGCCAATTATACATACATCTGTCACTGTTGAAGGTAATTCAAAATGCTTATATCTCCCTTCCTAAATAATGATAATCTTTATTAACTGGGTACCTCGTACCCTTCTTCATATTGCTTCTTTTACTCCTTGAAACTTGTATTTATCTTCTGAATCTCTCATTGTCTTTCACCATAAAGGTGGATAAATATTTTTGCCTTAAGGTTCCTTATCAAGAGGCTTACACGTCTTAGTATACACATGATCTGCTGAATACCTCATATTTATCCATCATAAGAATGATGCAAAAATTGAGTTCCTCCTACTCAACTCTTCCAAAGCTATATCTCTTACCTACCGTGTTTCTGGATGTGGGCATCGTTGTATTACGAATAAGATAGAGTTTATGAAATTGAGTTCTTACAACTGCGCTCTACCACACGATCTAGAGTAAGAAGAAAGACTAACAGTCCTAAATGCCCCGTAGCCTCCTGCTTATAAGTCTGGTGCATGACACACCCATAAACAAGACTCTACTAGACACGGCTTGTAGACTCCCTAGGACAGAACTACTTTGATACCACTTTTGTCACGACCCAAACCGATGGACCGCGACGGGCACCCAGTACCTTACTCAACCGAGTACCAACATAACGTATCTTTTCGTATCATACTATCATAGATAACTAAGCCGGAGAGGCTGCCGTGAGCTAGGTAGAATACAACATGTAACACCAACTTATACATAAGACATATGGGCCTATAAGACCAAAATAACCAC
>AWOL01S0102707.1:18863-35945 GCA_000715115.1 Nicotiana otophora
CTTTGGGTAAAGGTAGTTGTAGAGGATCCCCGACTTATGAATTTATAAATGTTAATGAAAGCTCTTAATAAATTTGCTATGGATTTAACGGCTAACTAAGACTTTTATTGTTACCATGATTCATCATATTCATGTTGTATTTCCAAGTCCTTGCATAGGTGTTTGGTTTTCATACTAGTACTATTCGACATGTACTAACGTCCCTTTTGCCGAGGGCATTGCATCTTTAACGGATGCGGGTGGTTCCATAGAAGGCGGTATTGATCAGTGATAGTAGCACACCCTCTCCTCAGCTGACTTGGTGAGCCCCACTTCATTTCGGGGTCATGTATCTCTTGTTCCATGTATATAGTGTTTTGAGGTATAGTCGGGACCTTGTTGTCGACACAGTCGTAGCACTATTTTGTTTCTTTTAGAGGCTCCATAGACATAGTGTGGGTTGTATCTATTTTTGGGAAGGTTAAACTAAACATTTTGTAATCGTATCATCTGTTCCACTTTAACTATGATTGTACAGTGTACTATGTTGGAGATTTGTTAAAGACGTAACTAATGGAAGTGAACTGGTGTTATTCACATGACCTATTGATGTTTAATTAATGATATAAATGTATCTTCTCTTTATTCATGGGCGAGTTGGGTAGAAGGTATTGTACAAGCTTGCTCGGTCGTGGTATCTCGGTTGAACGTCGGTCGCCCTCCCCGAGGTCGGGGCGTGACAAACTTGGTATCAGAGCGTAAGGTTTTAAAGTATCCTAGGATGTCTTAGAGCCGTGTTTAGTAGAGTCCTTCTTATTGGTGTGTTGTCGACCATATCTATAATTAGTAGGCTACTTGGGCACTTAGGGATAATACCCTTCTTTGATGTTCTCGATTGTGCAATAAAGCTGAATGCAAGATTGTTCCTCATTTAACTCGTGATTTACTCTAACTTTCAGTACATAGCGCCTAGAAAGAAAGCAAGAACTGTCGAAGGAGCCAATGTCACCCCACGAGTGGCACTTGATTCATTATTTGATGATGCGGGTGAGCCCCCGAGGGGTGAGGATATTTCCCCAATCACTACACCGCCTGAATCTACTGTTCCTCCTCATACTGCACCAGTTCCTACACCTACTGAGGGTGCAATGGTCCATCTAACGGATAATCCAGTTCCATCTCCAGCTCCAGCTTTTGGACCTGTTGTTTCAGATGGGGATCTTAGGAGATCCATACAGATGTTGGCTCAGATAGTGGCCTCTCAGGCGCAGAGATCTAATGTTGCACCCACTTCTTCTAGTCAGCTAGGGGATTCCGCTAGTTCCAGGGTGAATAAGTTTCTCCAGTTGGATCCTCCAGTGTTCATAGCTACTGATCTTGAGGAGGACCCCCAGGACTTCATTAATGAGATCCACAAGACTCTCCGAGTTATACGAGCTACTGAGACGGAGGGATTGGAGTTGGCCTCCTACCACCTGAAAGGGGTGGCCTATTCTTGGTTTGAGATATGAGAAGAGTTCCGTGAGGAGAAGATCCCTCTGGCGAGGTGAAGTAAGTTCACCGATGCCTTTATGGAATATTTATTGCCTGCCGAGACTAAGACGGCCCGTTCCACTGAGTTTGAGAGACTGAAGCAGGATGGCATGAATGTGTGGGAGTACCATATGGAATTTGTGCGCCTGTCCAAGTATGCAATTCACATGTTGCCCACTATGGAGGCTAGAGTGTGCCAGTTTGTGCAGGTCCTTAGCCCCTTGGTTATTAATGAGGCCTTTACGGCTTCCTTGAATTCTGATATGAACTATTGAAAGATGGCGGCGTTTACTCAAGCTACAGAGGATCGTAAACTAAATAATATAAGGGAGCATGAGGGTAGCAGCAAGGCCCGAACCGTGGGCAACTTGGGTAGTTCTTCTTGTGGTGGTAGGTCGGCATTTAGGGGAGGATCATCATGGCCATCTCAGTCATTCGCTCAGTCTTCGATGAGTGCACCAGCATCCGGGTCCAGTCAGGTAAACAGGGGACCCTACCATCAGGGTCGGCCTGGAGGGAGATTCCAGCAGCAGCGCAGGCTCCCATGGACTATGTGTGGGAGGATGCACTTAGGAGTCTGCTTCATAGACCTACCTATATGCTACGGGTGCGTTGTGAGTGGTCACATTCAGAGGGATTGTCGCTCGTCCCACCGGAACATGGGTAGTGCAATGCATCTAGCTAACTTTGTAGCTACTACATCCACTACACCTGCTCTAGCTCGCGGCACCCCAGTACCCGCAGGGAGTGGTGTAGCTAGGGGTGGTGCACAGAGTGCGAGCGGACCCTAAAGATTTTATGCTATGTGGAGGCGTCGGGATTCAGAGGCTTCTCCAGATGTTGTCATAGGTATATTGACTTTTGAATCCTATGATGTATATGCTCTTATTGATCCCGGTTCCACTTTGTCATATGTCACTCCTTATGTTTCTATGGAATTTGGGATAGAAACGGGACAACTTCATGAGCCGTTCTCTGTATCTACTCTGGTTGGTGAGTCTATTATGGCCGTGCAGGTTTATAGGGACTGTGTTGTCACGGTGCGTAGTTCGGGACACCCTGGTGATCTTATAGAATTGGGGATGGTTGATTTTGATGTAATAATGGGGATGGACTGGCTTTATTCATGTTTTTCTAAGCTTGATTGTTGAACCAGGACCGTTAGGCTTGAATTCCCAAATGAATCAGTGATTGACCACGTCACTAGTGTTGACTCTACCAGATGGTATAGATAGGTTTGTGGTATATTGTGATGCCTCAAGAATTATAATTGGGTGTGTATTAATGCAACATGGCAAGGTGATAGCTTATGCTTCTAGGAAACTCAAGAATTACGAAAAGAACTATCCGACGCATGACTTGGAGCTTGCGGAGCCGGTGTTTGCGTTGAAATTTCGGCATCATTATCTGTATGGCGTCCATGTGGATATATTCACAGACCATAAGAGCCTTCAGTACATTGTCAACTAGAAGGAATTAAATCTGAGGCAGAGAAGATGGCTTGAGTTACTCAAGGATTACGACATCGATATTTTGTATCATCCGAGGAAGACTTATGTTATAGCGAATGCTCTTAGTCGGAAATCTATGGGTAGTTTGGCTTACTTGGAGGTATATCAAAGACCGTTGGCCAAGAAGGTTCATCGGCTGGCCAGGTTGGGAGTTCATCTTGCGGATTGTAGTGAAGGAGGAGTAATTGTGCAAAATAGGGCTGAATCATCGCTTGTTGTGGAAGTCAAGGAAAAGCAATACAACGACCCATTGTTAGTACAATTGAAGGAGGGGATTCATAAAGATAAGACCATGGCCTTTTCTCTTGGCATGGATGATGGTACACTTATGTACCAAGGGTGACTATGTGTTCCAAACGTGGATGGTCTCCAGGAAAGAATAATGACCGAGGCTCACACTTCTAGGTATTTTGTGCACCCGGGTTCTACCAAGATGTACCATGATCTTAAGGAAGTCTACTAGTGGAATGATATGAAGAGGAATGTAGCGGCCTTTGTGGAAGATGTTAAAATTGTCAACAACTGAAGGCCGAACACCAAAGGTCGGGTGGGTTGGCACAGAACATAAAAATTCTGTTGTGGAAATGGGAGATGATCAATATGGACTTTGTGGTAGGACTACCTCGCACTCATCGCAAGGTCGACTAGATTTCGGTGATTGTGGATCGACTCACGAAATCAGCACAATTCCTACTTGTTAAGGCTACGGACACAACGGAACAATATGCTTAGTTGTATATCAAGGAAATAGTCAGGATGCATGGAACTTTAGTTTCTATTATCTCAGATCGAGGGGTGCAGTTCACGGCTAATGTTTTAAAGAAATTTCAGCAAAGTTTGGAAGAAGTTTCAGAAAGTTTTGTCACTCCAGTAATATATGCTTGGCCAGGTTATCTCGGTTGAGCGCCGGTCGCACTCCCCGAGGTCGGGGCATGACAAATTTGGTATCCGAGCCTATGGTCTTATCGGTGTGTTGTCAACCACATTTATAATTAGGAGGATACTTGGACATTTAGGAATAATACCCTTCTTTGATGTTCTCGATCGTGCGATAAAGTTGATTGTAAGATTGTTCCTCCTTTAACTCGTGCATTGCTCCAACTTTTAGTATATGGCGCCTAGGAAAAAAGCAAGAACTGGCCCAAGAGCTAATGTCACCGTAGGAATGGCAGTTGATTCTATATTTGATGATGCGGGAGAGCACCCGAGGGGTGAGGATATTCCCCCAATTACTACACCGCCTGATTCTACTATCCCTGCTCAGACTGCACCAGTTCCTACACCTACCGATGGTGCAACGGTTCCTCTAACTAATATTCCAGATCCACCTTCAGCCCCAACTTCCTGTACCGGTGTTTCTGATGGGGACCTGAGGGGAACCATATAGATGCTGGCTCAAATAGAGGCTTCTCAGGCCCAGAGATCGAATGTTGCGCCTACTTCTTCCAGTCAGCCAGGGGAATCTGCTAGTCCCGGGGCAAAAATGTTTCTTCAGTTAGATCCTCTAGTGTTCGCGGGTACTAATCCCGAGGAGGACTCACAGGACTTTATTGATAAGATGCACAAGACACTTCGAGTTATGCGTGCTACTGAGATGGAGGGAGTGGAGTTTGCCTCCTACCGCCTGGAAGGGGTGGCCTATTCTTGATTTGAGATGTGGGAGGAGTCCCATGAGGAGGAGAGACCTCCCGTGAGGTGGAGTGAGTTCACCGATGCTTTATGGATTATTTATTACCCGCCGAAACTAAGACGGCCCATTCCGATGAGTTTGAGAGACTAAATCAGGGTAGCATAAATGTGTGGGAGTACCATATGGAATTTGCGCGCATGTCCAAGTATGCTATTCATATGTTGCCTACTATGGGGGCTAGAGTGCGCTAGTTTGTGCAGGGCTTTAGCCCCTTGGTTATTAATGAGGCCACTATGGCTGCCTTGAATTCTGATATGAACTATTGAAACATGGTGGCGTTTTCTCAAGCTATAGAGGATCGTAAACTGAAAAATAGAAGGGTGCGTGAGGGTAGCAGCAAGACCCGGGCCGCGGGCAACTTTGGTAGTTCTTCTGGTGATGGTAGGTCGGCATTTAGGGGAGGGTTATCAGGGCAATCTCAGTCATTTGCTCAGTCTTCCATGAGTGCACCAACATCTGGGTCCAGTTAGGGCAATAGGGGACCCTACCAGTAGGGTCAGCCTGGAGGGGGATTCTAGTAGAGCGGAGGCCCTCATGCCCTAAGTGTGGGAGGAAGCACTTTGCGGTCTGCTTTATTGACCTACCTATATGCTAAGGGTGCGGTGTGAGGGGTCACATTCAGAGGGCTTGTCGCTCGTCCTGCCGGATCATAGGCTGTGCAGCACAGCCAGCTAGTTGTGCAGCTACTACATCCACAACACCTCCTCCAGCTCGAGGCACCCCAGTACCCGCAGGGCGTGGCATAGCTAGGGGTGGCACACAAAGTGCGGGAGGACCCAGCAAAATTTAAGCTATGTGGAGGCGTCGGGATTCAGAGGCTTCTCCAGATATTGTCACAGGTATATTGACTGTCCAATCCTATGATGTATATGCTCTTATTGATCCCGAGTCCACTTTGTCATATGTCACTCCTTATGTTGCTATGGAATATGGGATAGCACCGGAACAACTTTATGAGCTATTTTCTGTATCTACTCCGGTTGGCGAGTCTATTATGGCCGCGCGGGTTTATACGGATTGTGTTGTCACGTAGCGTGGTCGGGACACCCTGGCCAATCTCATAGAATTGGGTATGGTTGATTTTTATGTAATAAAGGGGATGGACTGGCTTTATTCATGTTTTGATAAGCTTGATTGTTGAACCAGGACCGTTAGGTTTGAATTCCCAAATGAGTCAGTGATTGACCACGACACTAGTGTTGACTCTACCAGACGATACAGATGGGTTTGTGGTATATTGTGATGCCTCAAGAATCGTAATTGGGTGTGTATTAATGCAACATGGCAAGGTGATAGCTTATGCTTCTATGCAACTCAAGAATCATGAAAAGAACTATCCGACACATGACTTAAAGCTTGCGGTGGCCGTTTTTGCGTTGAAACTTTGGCGTCATTATCTGTATGGGGTCCATGTGGATATATTCACGGACCATAAGAGCCTTCAGTACATTTTCAACCAAAAGGAATTGAATCTGAGGCAGAGAAGATGGTTGTAGTTACTCAAGGATTACGACATCGATATTCTGTATCATTCGGGGAAGGCTAATGTTTTAGCGGATGCTCTTAGTCGGAAATCTATGGGTAGTTTGGCTCACTTGGAGGAATATCAAAGACCGTTGGCCATTGAGGTTCATCGGTTGGCCAGATTGGGAGTTTGTCTTGTGGATTGTAGTGAAGGAGGAGTGATTGTGCAAAATAATGCTAAATCATCGCTTGTTGTCGAAGTCAAAGAAAAATAATACAACGACCCATTGTTGGTACATTGAAGGAGGGGATTCATAAACATAAGACCATGGCTTTTTCTCTTGGTATGGATGATGCTACACTAAGGTACCAAGGGCGACTATGTGTTCCAAACGTGGATGGTCTCCGGGAAAGAATAATGACCGAGGCTAACACTTCTAGGTATTCCGTGCACCCAGGTTCTACCAAGATGTACCATGATCTTAAGGAAGTCTACTGGTGGAATGATATGAAGAGGAATGTAGAGGACTTTGTGGAAAGATGTCCAAATTGCCAGCAAGTGAACGCTGAACACCAAAGGTCGTATGGGTTAGCACAGAACATAGAAATTATGTTGTGGAAATGGGAGATAATCAATATGGACTTTGTGGTAGGACTACCTCGCACTCCTCGCAAGGTCAATTCGATTTGGGTGATTGTTGATCGACTCACTAAATTAGCACACTTCTTACCTGTTAAGGCTACAGACACNAGGGGTGGCCTATTCTTGATTTGAGATGTGGGAGGAGTCCCGTGAGGAGGAGAGACCTCCCGTGAGGTGGAGTGAGTTCACCGATGCTTTATGGATTATTTATTACCCGCCGAAACTAAGACGGCCCATTCCGATGAGTTTGAGAGACTAAATCAGGGTAGCATAAATGTGTGGGAGTACCATATGGAATTTGCGCGCATGTCCAAGTATGCTATTCATATGTTGCCTACTATGGGGGCTAGAGTGCGCTAGTTTGTGCAGGGCTTTAGCCCCTTGGTTATTAATGAGGCCACTATGGCTGCCTTGAATTCTGATATGAACTATTGAAACATGGTGGCGTTTTCTCAAGCTATAGAGGATCGTAAACTGAAAAATAGAAGGGTGCGTGAGGGTAGCAGCAAGACCCGGGCCGCGGGCAACTTTGGTAGTTCTTCTGGTGATGGTAGGTCGGCATTTAGGGGAGGGTTATCAGGGCAATCTCAGTCATTTGCTCAGTCTTCCATGAGTGCACCAACATCTGGGTCCAGTTAGGGCAATAGGGGACCCTACCAGTAGGGTCAGCCTGGAGGGGGATTCTAGTAGAGCGGAGGCCCTCATGCCCTAAGTGTGGGAGGAAGCACTTTGCGGTCTGCTTTATTGACCTACCTATATGCTAAGGGTGCGGTGTGAGGGGTCACATTCAGAGGGCTTGTCGCTCGTCCTGCCGGATCATAGGCTGTGCAGCACAGCCAGCTAGTTGTGCAGCTACTACATCCACAACACCTCCTCCAGCTCGAGGCACCCCAGTACCCGCAGGGCGTGGCATAGCTAGGGGTGGCACACAAAGTGCGGGAGGACCCAGCAAAATTTAAGCTATGTAGAGGCGTCGGGATTCAGAGGCTTCTCCAGATATTGTCACAGGTATATTGACTGTCCAATCCTATGATGTATATGCTCTTATTGATCCCGAGTCCACTTTGTCATATGTCACTCCTTATGTTGCTATGGAATATGGGATAGCACCGGAACAACTTTATGAGCTATTTTCTGTATCTACTCCGGTTGGCGAGTCTATTATGGCCGCGCGGGTTTATACGGATTGTGTTGTCACGTAGCGTGGTCGGGACACCCTGGCCAATCTCATAGAATTGGGTATGGTTGATTTTTATGTAATAAAGGGGATGGACTGGCTTTATTCATGTTTTGATAAGCTTGATTGTTGAACCAGGACCGTTAGGTTTGAATTCCCAAATGAGTCAGTGATTGACCACGACACTAGTGTTGACTCTACCAGACGATACAGATGGGTTTGTGGTATATTGTGATGCCTCAAGAATCGTAATTGGGTGTGTATTAATGCAACATGGCAAGGTGATAGCTTATGCTTCTATGCAACTCAAGAATCATGAAAAGAACTATCCGACACATGACTTAAAGCTTGCGGTGGCCGTTTTTGCGTTGAAACTTTGGCGTCATTATCTGTATGGGGTCCATGTGGATATATTCACGGACCATAAGAGCCTTCAGTACATTTTCAACCAAAAGGAATTGAATCTGAGGCAGAGAAGATGGTTGTAGTTACTCAAGGATTACGACATCGATATTCTGTATCATTCGGGGAAGGCTAATGTTTTAGCGGATGCTCTTAGTCGGAAATCTATGGGTAGTTTGGCTCACTTGGAGGAATATCAAAGACCGTTGGCCATTGAGGTTCATCGGTTGGCCAGATTGGGAGTTTGTCTTGTGGATTGTAGTGAATGAGGAGTGATTGTGCAAAATAATGCTAAATCATCGCTTGTTGTCGAAGTCAAAGAAAAATAATACAACGACCCATTGTTGGTACATTGAAGGAGGGGATTCATAAACATAAGACCATGGCTTTTTCTCTTGGTATGGATGATGCTACACTAAGGTACCAAGGGCGACTATGTGTTCCAAACGTGGATGGTCTCCGGGAAAGAATAATGACCGAGGCTAACACTTCTAGGTATTCCGTGCACCCAGGTTCTACCAAGATGTACCATGATCTTAAGGAAGTCTACTGGTGGAATGATATGAAGAGGAATGTAGAGGACTTTGTGGAAAGATGTCCAAATTGCCAGCAAGTGAACGCTGAACACGATTCCGTGCACCCAGGTTCTACCAAGATGTACCATGATCTTAAGGAAGTCTACTGGTGGAATGATATGAAGAGGAATGTAGAGGACTTTGTGGAAAGATGTCCAAATTGCCAGCAAGTGAACGCTGAACACCAAAGGTCGTATGGGTTAGCACAGAACATAGAAATTATGTTGTGGAAATGGGAGATAATCAATATGGACTTTGTGGTAGGACTACCTCGCACTCCTCGCAAGGTCAATTCGATTTGGGTGATTGTTGATCGACTCACTAAATTAGCACACTTCTTACCTGTTAAGGCTACAGACACAGTTGAACAGTATGCTTAGTTGTATATCAAGGAAATAGTCAGCATGCATGGAACTCTAGTTTCTATTATCTTAGATCGAGGGGTGCAGTTTACGACTAATTTTGGAAGAAGTTTCAGCAAGGTTTGGAAAATGTTTCAGCAATTTTTGGCACTCCAGTAACATATGCTCGGCCAGTTTATCTCGGTTTAGCGCCGGTCGCGCTTCCTGAGGTCTGGGCGTGGCAAATTTGGTATTAGATCCTATGATTTTAAAGTGTCCTAGGATGTCTCGGAGCCGTATCTAGTAGAGTCCTTATCGGTGTGTTGCAACCACATCTATAATTAGGAGGATACAAGTACATTTAGGAATAATACCCTTCTTTTATGTTCTCGATCATGTGATAAAACTGATTATAAGATTGATCCTCCTTTAACTAATGCATTTCTCTAACTTTCAGTATATGGCGCCTAGGAAAAAGGCAAGAACTGGCCCACGAGCTAATGTCACCCCAGGAGTGGTAGTTGATTCTACATTTGATGATGCGGGAGAGCATCTGAGGGGTGAGGATATTCACCCAATTACTACACCACCTGATTCTACTATCCCTGCTCAGACTGTACTAGTTCCTACACCTACCGAGGGTGCAACAGTTTCTCCAACTGATATTCCAGATCCACCTTCAGCCCCAAATTCTAGTCCCGGTGTTTCTAATGGGGACCTGAGGGGAACCATACAGATAGTTGCTCAGATAGTGGCTTCTCAGGTCTAGAGATCGAATGTTGCGCCTACTTCTTCCAGCCAACTAGGGGAATCTGCTAGTCCCGGGGTAAACAAGTTTTTTCAGTTAAATCCTCTAGTGTTCACAGGTACTAATCCCGAGGAGGACCCACATGACTTCATTGATGAGATGCACAATACACTCTGAGTTATGCGTGCTACTGAGACGGAGGGAGTGGAGTTGGCCTCCTACCGCATGAAAAGGGTGGCCTATTCTTGGTTTGAGGTGTGGGAGGAGTCTCGTGAGGAGGGGAGTCCTCTGGCGAGGTGGAGTGAGTTCACCAATACCTTTATGGATCATTTATTGCCTGCCGAGACTAAGGCGGCCCATTCCGCTGAGTTTGAGAGCCTGAAGAAGGGTAGCATGAATGTGTGAGAGTACCATATGGAATTTGTGCGCATGTCCAAGTATGCTATTTACATGTTGCCCACTATGGAGGCTAGAGTGCGCCAGTTTGTGCAGGGCCTTAGCCCTTTGGCTATTAATGAGGTCCCTACGGCTTCCTTGAATTCTGATATGAACTATTGGAAGATGGTGGCGTTTTCCCAAGCTACAGAGGATCGTAAACTGAAAAATAGAAGGGAGCATGAGGGTAGCAACAAGGCCCGGACTATGGGAAACTTGGGTAATTCTTCTGGTAGTGGTAGGTCAGCATTTAGGGGAGGGTCATCATGGCCATCTCAGTCATTTGCTCAGTCTTCAATGAATGCACCAGCATTCGGGTCCAGTCAGGGCAACAGGGGACCCTAACAGCAAGGTCGGCCTGGAGGGAGATTCCAGCAGCAACGGAAGCTCCCATGCCCTAAGTGTGGAAGGATTCACTTTGGGGTCTGCTTCATGGACCTACCTATATGCTACGGGTGCGGTCACATTCTGAGGGATTGCCGCTCGTCCCGCTGGATCATGGGCAATGTGGTGCAGCCAGCTAGCTCTACAACTACTACATCCACAACACCTCCTCCAGCTCGAGGCACCCCAGTACCCACAGGGCGTGTTGTAGCTAGGCGTGGTGCACATAGTGCGAGAGCTCCCAACAAATTTTATGCCGTGTGGAGGCGTCGGGATTTAGAGGCTTCTCCAGATGTTGTCACGGGTATATTGAGTGTCCAATCCTATGATGTATATGCTCTTATTGATCTCGAATCCACTTTGTCATATGTCACTCCTTATGTTGCTATGGAATTTGGGATAGAACCGGAACAACTTCATGAGCTGTTCTCTGTATCTACTCCGGTTGGTGAGTCTATTGTGGCCGCGCGGGTTTATATGGATTGTGTTATCATGGTGCGTGGTCAGGACACCCTGGCCGATCTTGATGTAATAATGGGGATGGACTGGCTTTATTCATGTTTTGCTAAGCTTGATTGTTGAACCAGGACCGTTAGGTTTGAATTCCCAAATGAGTCAGTGATTGACCACGACACTAGAGTTGACTCTACCAGATGGTACAGATGGGTTTGTGGTATATTGTGATGCCTCAAGAATCGTAATTGGGTGTGTATTAATGCAACATGGCAAGGTGATAGCTTATGCTTCTAGGCAACTCAAGAATCATGAAAAGAACTATCCGACACATGACTTAGAGCTTGCGGTGGCGGATTGTGCATTGAAAATTTGGCGTCATTATCTATATGCGGTCTATGTGGATATATTCACGGACCATAAGAGCCTTCAGTACATTGTCAACCAGGAAGAATTGAATCTGAGGCAGAGAAGATGGCTTGAGTTACTCAAAGATTACAATATCGATATTCTGTATCATCCGAGGAAGGCTAATGTTGTAGCGGATGCTCTTAGTCGGAAATCTATGGGTAGTTTTGCTCACTTGGAGGTATATCAAAGACCGTTGGCCATTGAGGTTCATCGGTTGGACAGGTTGGGAGTTCGGCTTGCGGATTGTAGTGAAGGAGGAGTGATTCTGTAAAATAGGGCTGAATCATTGCTTGTTGTGGAAGTCAAGGAAAAGCAATACAACGGCCCATTGTTGGTATAATTGAAGGAGGGGATTCATAAACATAAGACCATGGACTTTTCTCTTGGCATGGATGATGGTACACTAAGGTACCAAGGGCGACTATGTGTTCCAAATGTGGATGGTCTCCAGGAAAGAATAATTACCGAGGCTCACACTTCTAGGTATTCCGTGCACCCGGGTTCTACCAAGATGTACCATGATCTTAAGGAAGTCTAGTGGTGGAATGATATGAAGAGGAATTTAGCGGACTTTATGGAAAGATGTCCAAATTATTAGCAAGTGAAGGCCAAACACCAAAGGCCGTGTGGGTTGGCACAGAACATTGAAATTCCGTTGTGGAAATAGGAGATGATCAATATGAATTTTGTGGTAGGACTACCTCGCACTCCTCGCAAGGTCGACTCGATTTGGGTGATTGTGGATCGACTCACGAAATTTGCACACTTCTTACCGGTTAAGGTTACTGACACAGCGGAACTGTATGGTCAGTTGTATATCAAGGAAATAGTCAACGTGCATGGAACTCTAGTTTCTATTATCTTAGATCGAGGGGTGCAGTTTACGACTAATTGTGGAAGACGTTTCAGCAAGGTTTGGAAAACGTTTCAGCAATTTTCGGCACTCCAGTAACATATGCTCGGCCAGTTTATCTCGGTTGAGCGCCATCCGCGCTCCCCGAGGTTGGGGCACGACAAATTTGGTATCAGAGCCAATAGTTTTAAGTGTCCTAGGATGTCTCAGAGTTGTGTCTAGTAGAATCCTTCTTATTGGTGTGTTGTCAACCACATCTAAATTGGGAAGATACTTGGACATTTAGGAATAATGCCCTTCTTTACTGTTCTCGATCGCGTGATAAAGCTGATTGTAAGATTGTTCCTCCTTTAACTCGTGCATTGCTCTAACCTTCAGTATATGGCGCCTAGGAAAAAGGGAAGAACTGGGCCAAGAGCTAATGTCACCCCATGAGTGGAAGTTGATTCTACATTTAATGATGCGGGAGAGCACCCGAGGGGTGAGGATATTTCCCCAATTACTACACCACCTGATTCTACTATCCATGCTCACACTGCACTAGTTCCTACACCTACCGAGGGTGCAACGGTTCCTCCAACTGATATTCCAGATCCACCTTCATCCCCAGCTTCCCGTCCCGGTGTTTCTGGTGGGGACTTGAGGGGAACCATACAGATGTTAGCTCAGATAGTGGCTTCTCAGGCCCAGAGATTGAATGTTGCGCCTACTTCTTCCAGTCAGCCAGGGGAATCTGCTAGTCCCGGGGCAAACAAGTTTCTTTAGTTAGATTCGCTAGTGTTCACGGGTACTAATCCCGAGGATGACTCACTGGAATTCATTGATGAGATGCACAAGACACTCCGAGTTATGTGTGCTACTGAGATGGAGGGAGTGGAATTGGCCTCCTACCACCTGAAAGGGGTGGCCAATTCTTGGTTTGAGATGTGGAAGGAGTCCCATGAGGAGGGGAGCCCCCCGGCGAGTGGAGTGAGTTCACAGATTCCTTTATGGATCATTTATTGCCTGCTGAGACTAAAGCGGCCCATTTCGCTGAGTTTGAGAGCCCGAAGCAGGGTGGCATGAATGTGTGGGAGTACCATATGGAATTTATGCGCCTGTCCAAGTATACTATTCACATGTTGCCCACTATGGAGGCTAGAGTGCGCCAGTTTGTGCAGGGCCTTAGCCCCTTGGTTATTAATGAGGCCGCTACGGCTGCCGTGAATTCTGATATGAACTATTGGAAGATGGTGGCGTTGGGTAGCAGCAAGGCCCAGACCAGGGGAAATTGGGTAGTTCTTCTGGTGGTGGTAGGTCGGCATTTAGGGGAGGGTCATTAGGGCCATCTCAGTCATTCGCTTAGTCTTCTATAAGTGCAGCAGCATCCGGGTCCAGTCAGCAGTAGTGGAGTTGTTTCTACCCAAGTTTGGTAAAGAGGGGACCCCACCAGCAGGGTTGGCCTGGAGGGAGATTCCAGCAGCAGTGAAGGCCCCATGCCCTAAGTGTGGGAGGATGCACTTTGGGGTTTTCTTCATAGACCTACCTATATGCTATGAGTGTGGTATGCGTGGTAACATTCAGAGGGATTGCCGCTCGTCCTGCCAAATCATGGGCAAGGGTGCGGCACAACCAGCTAGTTCTGCAGCTACTACGTTCGCAGCGTCTCTTCCAGCTCGAGGCACTCTAGCGCCTGCAGGGCATGGTTCAGCTGGGGTGGTACCCAGAAATAGGGGGGCAACATATTTTATGCTATGCGGAGGCGTCAGGATTCAAAGGTTTCTCCAGATGTTGTCACAAGTATATTGACTGTCCAATCCTATGATGTATATGCTCTTATTGATCCCGGTTCCACTTTGTCATACGTCACTCCTTATGTTGGTGTGGAATTTGGGATAGAACCGGAATAGTTTCATGAGCCGTTCCGTGTATCTACTCCGTTTGGTGAGTCTATTGTGTCTATGCTGGTTTATAGGGATTGTGTTGTCACGGTGTGTGGTCGAGACACCATGGTCGATCTCATTGAATTGGGGATGGTTGATTTTGATGTAATAATGGGGATGGAATGGCTTTATTCATGTTTCGCTAAGCTTGATTATCGAACCAAAACTGTTAGGTTTGTATTTCCAAAGGAGCCAGTTATTGAATGGAAGGGGGGGGGATGTGGTGCCAAAGGGTAGATTTATTTCTTATCTTAAGGCCACGAAGATGATTAACAAGGGGTGTATCTACAATTTGGTCCGGGTTACGGACACCGATGCTGAGGCACTCACACTTGAGTTTGTGCTTTTTGTGAATGAATTTCCGCAGGTCTTTTCGAATGAGCTCCCTGGGATCCCACCAGACATGGAGATTGATTTTGGGATTGATGTGGTGCCGGGCACGCAGCCTTATCTATTCCACCCTACAGAATGGCACCGGAAAAATTGAAGGAACTAAAGGAGCAGCTGAAGGACTTGTTAGAAAAAGGTTTCATCCGACCGAGTGTGTCACCTTGGGGTGCGCCGGTCCTCTTTGTAAGGGATAAAGATGGGTCATTGAGGATGTGTATTGACTATCGGCAGCTCAACAAGGTCACGATCAAGAATAAGTACCCACTGCTAAGGATAGATGACTTGTTTGATCAATTGCAGGGTGCTAAGTATTTTGCCAAGATTGATTTAAGATCCGGGTATCACCAATTGAAGATCAGGGAGCAGGATATTCCGAGAACAACTTTCAGGACCCGGTATGGGCACTTTGAATTTCTGGTAATGTCGTTTGGGCTAACAAATGCCCCGTCAGCTTTCATGGATCTTATGAATCAAGTCTTCAAGCCATTCCTTGACTCTTTTGTGATAGTGTTTACTGATGATAACCTTGTATAGTCACGAAGTCGAGAAGACCATACCGATTATCTCAGGGCAGTTCTATAGACTCTATATCATCACAAGTTGTATGTGAAGTTTTCGAAATGTGAATTTTTGCTTCAATCTGTTACATTCTTGGGTCACGTCATCTCCAGAGAAGGAATCAAGGTTGATCCTCAGAAGATTATAGATGTAAAGAATTGTCCTAGACCTACAACTCCAACAAAGATTCGCAGTTTCTTGGGCTTAGCTGGATATTACAGGAAATTTGTGGAGGGGTTCACTACCCCTGCCTCTCCATTGACTAAATTGACGCAGAAGGCGGTTAAGTTCCAATGGTCAGATGCTTGTGAAAGGTGCTTCCAAGATTTGAAATCAAGATTGACTACGACATCAGTGTTGACTCTACTGGAGGGTACGGATGGGTTTGTGGTATATTGTGATGCTTCAAGGATCGGACATGGGTGTGTATTAATGCAACATAGCAAGATAATATCTTATGGTTCTAGGCAACTCAAGAATCATGAAAAGAACTACCAAACACATGACTTAAATCTCACGGCAGTGATTTTTGCATTGAAGATTTGGCGTCATTATTTTTATGGGGTCCATGTGGATATATTCATGGACCATAAGAGCCTTCAATATATTTTCAAGCAGAAGGAATTGAATCTGAGGCAGAGAAGATGCCTTAAGTTACTCAAGGATTATGATATTGATATCATATATCATCCGGGGAAGGCTAACGTTGTAGCAGATGCTCTTAGTCGGAAATCTATGGGCAGCTTGGTTCACCTGGAGGCATATCAAAGGCCGTTGGCCAAGGAGGTTCATCGGTTGTCTAGTTTGGGAGTTCGTCTTGCAGACTCTAGTGAAGGGGGTGTGATTGTGCAAAATAGGGTTGAATCATGGCTTGTGGTGGAGGTCAGGAAGAAGCAATACAACGATCCGTTGTTGATACAATTGAAGGAGGGGAGTCATAAACGTAAGTCCATGGAATTTTCTCTTGGCATGAATGATGGTACCCTAAGGTACCAAGGGCGACTATGTGTTCCAAATGTAGATGGTCTCTGCGAAAGAATCACGATCGAGACTCACACTTCTTGGTATTCCGTGCACCCGGGCTCTACAAAGATGTATCATGATATTAAGGAAGTCTACTGGTGGAATGATATTAAGAAGAATGTCGTGGACTTTGTGAAGAGATGTCAAAATTGTCAACAAGTAAAGGCCGAACACCAACGGTCCGGTGGGTTGGCATAGAACATAGAAATTCCAATATGGAAGTAGGAAAGGATCAATATGGACTTTGTGGTGGGACTACCTCGCACGCCTCGTAAGTATGACTCTATTTGGGTGATTGTGGATCGACTCACAAAATNACTCTTTTGTGATAGTGTTTACTGATGATAACCTTGTATAGTCACGAAGTCGAGAAGACCATACCGATTATCTCAGGGCAGTTCTATAGACTCTATATCATCACAAGTTGTATGTGAAGTTTTCGAAATGTGAATTTTTGCTTCAATCTGTTACATTCTTGGGTCACGTCGTCTCCAGAGAAGGAATCAAGGTTGATCCTCAGAAGATTGTAGATGTAAAGAATTGTCCTAGACCTACAACTCCAACAAAGATTCGCAGTTTCTTGGGCTTAG
>AWOL01S0102712.1:0-10563 GCA_000715115.1 Nicotiana otophora
GCTACAATTGGATGAAGAGGATCCGGAGGTTGGTGGATATAGTTGGCATGGAATTGACACAGTCGACATCTTTTGGCATGTTCCAAGCAATCCTTCACCATTGTCGGCCAGTAGTAGACCATCCTCTTGATGCGAAAATGAAGTTTAGGACCAGATTGGTATGCTCCACATGTGCCAGAATGTGCTTCCTCCATCGCTTGGTGGGCTTCTTCTTTGCCAAGACATCGCAAGAATAGTCCTTCAAAAGAGCGGCGAAATAATGTCCCCTTGTAGAAGATGAATCGTGGTGCCCTTAGCTTGATGTCTATTCTTTGTCGCGGATCCTCGGGTAACTTTCCATGTTCAAGGTACTCCATCAATGGTTGCCTCCAATCCTCTTCTTCAATCACCCCAACATACGTATGATGACTTTCGTTGATTTGAAGATCAAGAAGTCTAGGAATGACCCATCGATGACACACATGTACCTTTGTTGACTCATTCTCTCCAAGTGCCATCGTCGTGTCCAAGTTAGCCAAAGCATCAGCCATACAATTTTCTTCTCTTGGGATGTGGTTTAAGAACACTTGGTCGAATATTTCAAGTAAACCAGAAGCATATTGATGGTATGGCAAGAGATCTTCCTTCTTTACCTCGTAACTCCCCAATAGTTGGTTGATGATCAGCTTAGAGTCGTCGTTGATTTGGAGCATGTTTCACCTAAAACAAAGGAGAATGGCAAGTCTTGTCTTTCTGGAGAGATCAACACAACACCTGCCCCCGCGCCATTACGATGTGTATATCCATCAAAGAACATTGTCCATTATTCTTCAATGAAAAAAACGTCTTCATCCGAAAACTCATCTAAAATCTCCCATTCCGCCGGAAGAGGGTGATCAGCTAGAAAATTGGCCAGTGCTTGTCCTTTCATAGCCTTTTGAGGTGTGTATGTGATCTCATATTGGTTAAATAATATGGACCATCTTGCTAGGTGTCCCGAAAGAACAGGTCGAGTCATCATGAACTTCACAGGATCTTCTCGAGAGATGAGTTTGACGGTGTATGCTTCAAAATAATGTCTTAGTTTCTTTATTGCATAAAGTAATTCTAAGCATATTTTCTCAACAGGCGTGTAGTTCAACTAAGTTCCTATCAAAGTTCGAGTGAGGTAGTACAAGGCTTGTTCCTTTCCTTCATCATTCTCTTGAGCAAGTAGTTCCCCAAGTGAGCGTTCTTGTGCCGCAATGTAGAGTATCAATGGCTTCCCAAACATTGGTGCCCCTAACACAGGTGGATTCACCAAGTGTCTTTTGATGCTTTCAAAAGCATTTTGATATAACTGATCCCAATGAAAAGGGATATCCTTCCTCAATAGATTATTGAAAGGTTGACATCGTCTGGCCTGATTAGAGATGAACCTCCGTATGAATGCTAAGTTTCCTCGTAGACTTCGAAGCTCCCTCAAGTTCTTTGGCTCGGGCATTTTCTGATTGGCATCAATCTTTACGGGATCAACTTCAATTCCATGATGGCGCATAATGAAGCCAAGAAACTTTCCTGAGGTAAATCCAAATGCACACTTGAGTGGATTCATCTTTAGGTCAAATTTTCTTAACCTTTGAAAAATAATTCGAAGGCCTTCAAGGTGGTAACGCCCACTCTTCGTCTTCACCACCAAGTCATCGACGTAGCATTCAACCCTCTGATGAAACATGTCGTCAAATATGTTTTGCATCGCGTGTTGGTAGGTGGAACCAACATTCTTTAGACAGAAAGGCATCACTTTGTAGCAATATATCCCTTTTGGAGTTCAGAAAGAAGTACACTCTTCGTCTTTTGGAAACATTCGGATTTGATAGTATCCAGAGGACCCATCCATGAATGACATAGCTTCATGCCCTATTGTAGCATCAACCATAAGTTCAATAATTAGTAGTGGAAAGTCATCTTTCGTACATGCCTTGTTTAGGTCTCGAAAGTCAACACAAATACGTATTTGACCATTCTTCTTCTTGACATGTACAATATTCGATATCCATGATGGTTACTTCACCTCTCAAATAAATCCCTCCTCGATGAGCTTGTTGACTTCGACTTTAATTTGTGGTACTAGCTCGGGTCGAAACATGCATTATGACTGCTTCACAAGGCGTGATCCACCTTTGATCCCTAAATAATGAACAGCTACCTTAGGACTAAGACCAGGCATTTCTTTATACGACTAAGCGAAGACATATTTGTACTCAGTCAATAACTTGGAGTATTCCTCCTCTTCATGAGGCGTAATAAGCGCACTAATGAAGGTGGGGCATGGATCTTCCGGAGTGCCTAAATTGAGTTCCTTAAGCTCATCCACAGTTGATTGACCACTATCTTTTAGTTGAGGGGGAGCCTCGTGGACTTCATCATCAACGTCAAGGCATGGGCTATCTTCCACAGTTATGTGATAGGATGTTTCCACAAAGTCTGACTTTTCTCTTCGACTTACTTGGATGGCCGTCCTGGCTTCTTTCTCTTTCCCTACTTCTTTACGAGGCTGGCAAGTGTAAACAATGGTTATCCTTTGCACCTTCAGTGGACCATCTGTGGATATTGACAAAATAGACTTCCTCTTCATACGTGATAGGACAACACTACAGATTTCTTTGTCACCAACAACTTTAAAATGATCCGCTCCTCATGGATTTGCTTCTTATGTTTTGACAGTATCTTTCTAGATGGTGACTTCCTTGTGGTTCCCAGGCGACAAAAGAAGGAGGTCTTTGAGGTAGTGGAAACTTCTTTTAGATGTTTGGAAGATACATGTTCACCTTTGTGACCTAGCCTTTCAAACACCGAGACCGGAGGGGTTAAGCCTCCAATGCGATCAAACACTGAAGCCCATTGTTTTATTTTCTTGCCATTAACTTCCTTAATCTCCTCTACCGAGGTGTGTTATGATGAATCTATTTCTTTGCTTCTCTTAGATGAAATTCGAAGAGGCTCTGCCAAACTAAATTACAACCTAAACTTTGGAGTGGCGACGTAGTGCCCTTGCTTTCTCAACTTCATTTGGGACTCATTAAGCCCATGTATCTTTTTACCAGTAACTTCGTCTTTGAGTTCTCCTAGTCTTGATGGATTGGAGAAGTCATAACCAAACTTTTCAAGCAGTATGAAGGCCTTAAGATCATAATGCCCTTTTATTTTATCAGCTTGGAGATTTCCTTTGGTAGACTCACAAGTCACGTATGATATTTGTGCAACTGGGACAGTCATATGCTCCTTCAAATGTTGGATATCTTTGTGACTCATTTGCTTCTTGGAGTACATTCCTGTAGCAAAGGTTGCCCTTTATTTCGACACTCGCGTGGAAGATTGCAAAAAACTAGATGCTCCTTATCAGTCTTTGTCTGTATGTCACCTTCAGATGATGATAGCTTAATAGAGATTTCTTCAGTTCTCTTCTAAGGAAGCTTGGTGGTAGTCCATTGAGCCTCATTGTTTTCTTCTGACTTGACNTCAATTTCATCGACTGATGATGGTTTCTACATACTCGATTCACAAGAATCTAGGTAGAATTTTGCATCTGCAAAGTATGACTCTGTCTTAGTGAAAGGATTGATGTCTGCATCAATTTTGACTATCTATCCATCCCTTATGTACTTCATACATTGATGCAAAGTAGACGATACCACTCCATTCTCATGAATCCAAGGACGTCTGAGCAGTAGGTTGTATGATGTTTTAGCATCTATGACGTGAATCAAGGTGTTTGACTTTATCTTACTAATGGATAATTCTACGCGGATCATATATATGGCTCGTTGTCCTCCTTGGTTGAAACCTTGGATTGTTAGGTTACTTTTGGGTAGCTCATCGATAGAGATCCCAAGCCTTTTTAGCACCATCTTTGGCATGATGTTGACAACCGAACCATTATCAACAAGTATGCGATTGAGATATTGTTCCTGAATGGCCCCTACAATGAACAAAGGTATGTTATGTGGCCTAGACCTTAGCAACAAGTCATCATCTATGAAGGAAATTGTTGCACAATATGTGACAATTTTTCCGTTATCATGATGTTCTTGTGTTTTTATTTGAGCAAGCTCATCGTTGCTTTCCTTTGTTTCGCCAATACTAGAAACTACATGAGTTGCACCAACGCGACCTCCATGAAGGAATTTTTCAGGAAAGAATTCATGCAATGTGATGGGCTTTCGGAACTTCGGCGATAAGGCACCGTTAATCTTCTTGCTAATAGAAGATTTGATAAATCTTGGTGGTCGTAGCTTATCCACATCGCTTATTTTTGCTCTTGGCTTAGGAAGTGGTAGCCTTAAAACTTCTTGATGTCTTCGTTTCTTATGAGTGACTAGTGTCCAACCCTCATCGTCTTTGTCTTTGGACTGAGTGTCCAGCTCTAGTGAACCTTCAAGAGTTTTCCCTGGAAGATCAACTTCAATGAGCTCGAAACTTTCAAATTGTAAGAAGGTGGTGCTTGACGCGTTCTGCAACCTTGAACACTTCTTTTCCTTAAGCGCGATACTTGCATGATTTACTTCTACTGTTTCATCCATGTCTATGATGATTTTTCTTTCACTTACAAGAGCCATTATTTTCTCCTTTAGGATGAAGCATTTCTCTGTAGGGTGGCTAATGACGCGATGAAAATTGCAGTATTTCGGATCGTCAAATTTACCAATTTCCTCAGGCCTTTTTTATTCAGGGAGATCGATGTCTTTTTTAGTCAGCAATTCATCGAGGATCGTGGGTACATCTGAATTTGGAAATGGATAAACCTTCTCCTCCAATTACTTCAAGGTTGGACTATATTTCTCCTCTTTGGGATATTGACTCGGGGTCTTATCCTCCTTGACCTTTTGCTTAGTCGTGACTTTCACAGAAATTGCTTTCACCGCCATAGATTCTTTGGTTTGGTTATTTGATGTAACATTTTTCTTGAACTCCTTCTGATCAGCAAATGGAGATGCATTTCCATGGCTTGCGATGCTTAACTCCATGTCGTGAGCTCGCGTTGCAAGTTTTTCAAAAGTTCGATGTTTGATCCCTTGTAGGATGTACAAAAGGCCCCAATGTATTTCCTGAATGCACATCTCCATAGGAGATATTTCTGAAAGGCGATCCTTGCATTCCAAACTTAATTCCCTCCAACAATTAATGTAATCCACCACGGGCTCGTCCTTCCTTTGCTCGGTGCCTGTCAACTATATCATGCTTACAATTCTTCGGGTACTGTAATAACAATTGAGGAATTCCTTCTCAATTTGCTCCCAACTATCAATGGACTCGGGCACCAAATTAATATACCAGTCAAATGTGTTCCCTTTCAGCGAACGAACAAACTGCTTTACCAAAAGGTCAACATCCATTCCAGCATTGCTACAAGTCTTGACAAAGTAGGAAATATGTTGCCTTGGGTTTCCTTTGCCATCAAATTGATGTAGCTTTGGTGGTTGATAATTGCTTGGCATAGTTAGGCAATCAATCCTCTTAGTATAAGGCTTAGAGTAGTATAATGAACTTTGTGACAGTCCGCCATATTGAGCTCTGATGGTGTTTGTTATCATGTCTTGCAATTGTTGGACAGATAATGCCGCAACCGAAGTGGATTGTTATTCCCTCTGAATGCTGAACTTGGTAAGAGATTCCTCAACAACTGTTTTTTGTGAGGTGAAGACAGGTGAACGAGGAGGGATGTGGCTTGACTCTCCAGGTGCATAGGCCTCCAGTTTGTTCATGAGTT
Source organism: Nicotiana otophora (assembly GCA_000715115.1). NCBI lineage: Eukaryota > Viridiplantae > Streptophyta > Magnoliopsida > Solanales > Solanaceae > Nicotiana > Nicotiana otophora. The sequence continues at coordinate 5,729 of AWOL01S0102712.1, forward strand.
GAGTGATTTGAAGGTCTTTGTCTTCAACAGATTTCTTCAAGACTTCTATAGTCTGTTCCATCATGGCAAACTTTTCGTCCACGTTAGTTGCTTCGGTCATTGAGGCATTGACTTTCGTTGAAACCGGAGAATCTACCAGATCCTCAAGTTCACCAAGGTTGGAGGTTGTTTAAGAAAGTTCGTCAAATAACGAGAATGCGGTGTTGCTCCCAAAGATTGTGGTTGCATACGTCATGTGAGATCTTATCTTCTTTGCCATCTCCAAGGAGGCGAAGTATTCGGATCCATCCAAGCCACTAACTTGCTTCGAATGATTGGGCCAACATGACTGAGCTCAGCGGATGCGACAGCAGTAGTATCTTTGCATGAAACATCACACTTGCGGAAGGCCATTGTAGCAGTAGATCTGAAGTTCATAGTTTTCAACTTGCAAGAAGGAGAGATGAAGGGAAGAATGGGTCCCACTGGGCATGCCAAAATTTGTTCGCAATAAATTTTCGTAGTCCGGAAAATAAACTGCAACAAAAATAATATAAAGAAAAAGAGATTTTATTGATAAATATTTGTGAGTACAATTCTATGTATCCCTTGATTCTCCTCTCTAAAATTCTTCGTGATTCGAGGGCTTGAGAAGCGTATTTCTCGAATGTAGGATGATGCAGACGTCATTGTGATGTATTTAATCGCCAAGAACATCGAGCAGTACTTTGTTATTACGGGTTGATCTCCGAGAAGAACTTCGTTGATCACTCCTTTGTTGAAGAACTTTGCACTTGATGATTGATCTCTCTGTTTGTGGATGCCTTCACCAATTGCGGAATGTTCTTCTCGAACTCTGAATGTCCTCTGAGAGTTATGTAACCCCTCTACTTATAGTTGTAGAGGATGGACAGTCCAGATACATATGAACTCTCTTGCTTGATTCTGATTGGCCCATGTCATTTTAGCCACTTGGTGACCTGTGGTTGGTTATTACTTTTTGACTTGGATTGCCACATCATTTAACACGTGGCATCATCTTTTTGGCTTGCAGTTTGACTAGATATGCCATGTCACTTGACACATGGCATGAGTCTGGGCCTTAAGATGAAATGAACCTTGGGCTCGGAAATAATAAAAGGACTAATTTAATGTGTAAAGCCCAAATTAATTATTTAACCCAATTGAATTTAATCCAAATTTTGTATGGATTAAACCCAATAAATTTTATATGTCTACAGTAGTGTTTGTGCAAATTCTAGTTTTAGTCCATGCGCTTTGCTTGTGTACCTATATCAATGACTATACAATTAAAAAAATATTTTTTATTCGCTCGGCAAATAAATTTATTTCCTTTCTCCCTCCCGATAGTTCTTACACCACAAGAAACTATATGATATATTTATTTCTCAAGTATTCAACTGAAAAGTTTTTGCGTAGCGTCTTTCATTAAACTTTCTTTTCCTGATGTTTGATGTGAATAGTAAAACATCTCCAAAAGAATGAAATTTAAACTTTTTTTCATGAGTTTATGTTATTAATTTGATGCATTGTGCATCTAGGAACGCTAATNATTGTAGCAGTAGATCTGAAGTTCATAGTTTTCAACTTGCAAGAAGGAGAGATGAAGGGAAGAATGGGTCCCACTGGGCATGCCAATTTTCGTAGTCCGGAAAATAAACTGCAACAAAAATAATATGAAGAAAAAGAGATTTTATTGATAAATATTTGTGAGTACAATTCTATGTATCCCTTGATTCTCCTCTCTAAAATTCTCCGTGATTCGAGGTCTTGAAAAGCGTATTTCTCGAATGTAAGATGATGCAGACGTCCTTGTGATGTATTTAATCGCCAAGAATATCGAGCAGTACTTTGTTATTACGGGTTGATCTCCGAGAAGAACTTGGTTGATCACTCCTTTGTTGAAGAACTTTGCACTTGATGATTGATCTCTCTGTTTGTGGATGCCTTCACCAATTGCGGAATGTTCTTCTCGAACTCTGAATGTCCTCTGAGAGTTATGTAACCCCTCTACTTATAGTTGTAGAGGATGGACAGTCCAGATACATATGAACTCTCTTGCTTGATTCTGATTGGCCCATGTCATTTTAGCCACTTGGCGACCTGTGGTTGGTTATTACTTTTTGACTTGGATTGCCACATCATTTAACACGTGGCATCATCTTTTTGGCTTGCAGTTTGACTAGATATGCCATGTCACTTGACACATGGCATGAGTCTGGGCCTTAAGATGAAATGAACCTTGGGCTCAGAAATAATAAAAGGACTAATTTAATGTGTAAAGCCCAAATTAATTATTTAACCCAATTGAATTTAATCCAAATTTTGTATGGATTAAACCCAATAAATTTTATATGTCTACAGTAGTGTTTGTGCAAATTCTAGTTTTAGTCCATGCGCTTTGCTTGTGTACCTATATCAATGACTATACAATTAAAAAAATATTTTTTATTCGCTCGGCAAATAAATTTATTTCCTTTCTCCCTCCCGATAGTTCTTACACCACAAGAAACTATATGATTTATTTATTTCTCAAGTATTCAACTGAAAAGTTTTTGCGTAGCGTCTTTCATTAAACTTTCTTTTCCTGATGTTTGATGTGAATAGTAAAACATCTCCAAAAGAATGAAATTTAAACTTTTTTTCATGAGTTTATGTTATTAATTTGATGCATTGTGCATCTAGGAACGCTAATGTGCTGCCCTCTATCAATTCACTTTCTTTTGTTTATTGTTTGTTCTTTTTTTTTCTTTGTAAATAAAAGAGCATACAAATTCTTTTTCTTTTCAAAATAGTTGATATATTCTTCAAAATCTTGATAAAATTATCATCATTTAATAATTTGGTGCCTGTTATTTTATATTTTATTTAAAAGCAATGATTTCACCATAGTGCATGGCATTCCATATAATATATTATTTTATGTAAGTGGGAACTTATGCAAAAGACACAAGCATGTTTAAATGATATTGTTGTAATTTTTCAAAAACATGTGTAGTAAATATTTAAATATTGTTATAATTATATCGAAATACTAAAGTATTTTATACTATATTGCTCTCGGAAGATTACAGCTCTAGAATGTAAACAACAAAAGTAATTGCAGAAGAAATATGTCAGAAAGGGGACGAGGAATTAGACATATTCACTTTGCCTAAGCATGGTCACAATACACATGCCCTGTATACCGCCTGGATCCCAAATATAATGTGTTCTATTTGAGTGTTCAGTCATTGGGTCTTTTCTCCATTTAGCTCCGGGCCCAATACTACCAATTATATTACTAACTGGATCGGACTTGTTGCACACTTCTGGCCCATAATCCCATACCGGGTCACGCCGATTCATAATAATACTTTTGCCGACAAAAAGAACCTTGTCCTCAAGGTTTTAGTCACGAAGGCAACTTCGAGAGCTAAATCCATGGCTGCGATAGGCAAAAACCACTAGGAACAATATCATAGTTTGGTTGGTAGCTTGGGGTAGTGTCGACTTGGTTTCATCATTATCGCCTAGCTTCTGTAGAATAACCATTTTGTTCAAGATAACATGACAATAATGTGTAGTAATTGGAGATGGTTCAAAAACACAAAGCACCTAATGATGTCATTCAAGCTTGCATATGGCATGGTTCTGATCTTAGAAGCAATATTGGTTGTCCCATAAACTTTCTTAGCAACATGAGGGGGATTTGTTGTACTTTATAACAGCAACACACATATATGGCCAACAATAGCTGCAATTCCCCTTTCACTCCATTCTTTTTCAACATCAATTCCTGATGAAAGGACAAGAAGAAGTGGACTAGCTTGCACCAATGAAATTGTTAGCCAATTGAAAACCTTCTTGGTATTAGTAGAGGCATCTCCCTCTCTATCAAATGAAATAGTCACATGATACGCCACAATGTTAGTAATAGTCTCAGATAATTGGATGCCAAGAAATCCCTCAAGAGTACTACTATGATCAAAAGGATCTCCAAAAGCATGTGAAACATAAGACATACAACACTTCTTAACATGCTTGAACCCGTCGAAGCTAGAATTATCCATTTTGAAGTGCAAATGAACAATTTTAGTAGTTTTCTCTTCACCAAATTTCTCCATTTCTACTGTTATCAACCAACCATGTTCTATTTGGTTTACAGTAAAATTTATCAGCATTATCAAATTGAGTTAAATGATAACCTGCCCTGTAATCACACACTTGTTCAAGAGGATAACATACACTAATAAATGCCCTAAGCCATGATGAAAACTATGATGTGCAACCAACTCTATCATTTGTACGCGCGCGCACTGAGCGCGCAAGTGGCGCAGAACACTATCCAACATGCGTGACCAAGTGTGCGGTCGCCTGCCCAGGTGCGCGACCGTGCACTTCTGGTTCAGAAAATTTTCCAAGCCTATTTTTGTAATTTCGGAGGCGACTCCTCTTGACCTATATGAAGCCCAGCTAGTTAAGAAAGAGGGTATATTGGATTTCTAAAGCAACTTTTGGGAGAGAGGGAGGCAAGGAAGCAACGAAAACGCAAAATACTTGATCTAATTCATTCAATACAGAAGTTGGTTTGAATTTGGGAATTGTAATGTCTTCTTGTTCTTTTAATACTTTTGTGATGAGTACTTTATCTATTGTGGAGTAATGTTTCTTAGGGTTATTGACGGATGTTATGATTTGACTATCGTTTTGGGTTTTACTCTATGTTAACTGCCCGAATTCGTTGGATGATTTATTAATTAAATTGCAAGGCTTATTGTGGTTTTACTTTAATCGAAAGAAAAGTGTTACTGCTATTCGCATTGTGCCATATTGTTTGGGTTGATTTTACGCCT
>AWOL01S0102721.1:0-17126 GCA_000715115.1 Nicotiana otophora
CTCCTGGATAATGGGATGCAACTAACAATCAATGAATGTTCCTGGTACAAACTGGGGCAAAAATTTTCTCTGTTTTGTCTGTGTTGTCATGATTGCAGGCGCCCACCTGAAAACAAGGGAATTTATTTCAGTTTTTAAGACATCAGGCGCCCACCTGGAGAATGAGGGAATTTATTTTAACTTTTTTTAGTCATCAGACACCCACCTGAAGAATGAGGGAAATTATGTCGAGTTTTTAAGTCATCAGGCGCCCACCTGGAGAATGAGGGAATTTATTTTAAGTTTTTAAGTCATCAGGCGCCCACCTGGAGAATGAGGGAATTTATTTCAAATTTTAAGTTAGCATCAGGCGCCCACCTGGAGAACGAGGGAATTCATTTCAAGTTTTAAGTTAGCATCAGGCGCCCACCTGGAGAACGAGGAAATTTATTGCACCAACAAAGAATGGCCCGTGCCTACAACAAGAAAGTGCGACCCAAAAAGTTCGAAGGAAATGTCTCTGAGACAACTGTCTATACAGATTAGAAATATCCATACATTATAACCAAATTACTACCAAAAGGGAGCGTTGTATTTGGGAGAAATCGAAGGAAATGTCTTCGAGACAACTGTCTATACAGACACAATCAAAAGGTATTATGTTTGACCCTTTTACGCATCTTTAATGTTCTCTAATTGGGATGACGAAGGCTTTCATTCTCGCTATTCAAACACTATCAACCCATTGCAAACCCTTTTGAGCCGGTTACTTTTCTTTGATTACCCTCTTTGGATCCTGGAAGTTTTGTGAAAAAAAAGAGAAAAGAAAAATAAAAAAAATGAAAAAAAAGAAAGAAAATCAAAACAAAGTGAATCGAACTACGTTCGACTTTATTTCGAAAGGATACGTAGGCAGCCTCTCTCTGGGGTTCAGTCATACCAAAATAAATATCTATATTCCCCCAAAATTTGAAACCGGGGCATGTGTTACAATGGTTCGGCGATGGTTTTGCCTGAGAGGTTCCAAAGTTGTAATTCAATCCAAATCCTTTTCAAGTCCTTCCGATCAATCAATGAGAATTTTCAAGAATTGGAAGATATCGTCACTTGGATCTGATGCCACCAAAATGAGAGAAATAAAATGAGAGAGTCTTATTGGTGAAAACCCTCATGGGCACCATAGGGCGATGACGAGCAAAGAAAATGAAAATAAGAGTCTTGTTAGTGAAAACCTACAAAGGGCACTATAAGGTGATAGTGAGAAGAGAAATGAGAGAGTTTAGCTGGTGAAAACCCACAAAGGGCACTACTGATCGAAAAGAGGATCTTCACAACCATTGGTATTGACAGTCTTGGGCAAGGTTTCTAGGTTTTGAGGCAAAAGTTGTGATGAATTTCTAAGAGTCGGACGGTTTACACAAATCAGGCATCAAGTCCAGAAGGCATGTTATGTTTATTGAAGTCCGCATGTACTCCAGATAAGTTCTTCTTTCCTTTCCCGAAAGGGATACCTCTTGTCTAAATTCATTTTCCATTCCATTGTTTGTTTTTCTTTGTATCCCTTTCGGTCTAACTCTGTTCCAAAACTAAGGCAAAGAAGGGATAGGAAGACTAATTTATATGACTCCAGTTTGATACAAGCTAATGTGCAAAAAAGACACCTAGACTCGGCAGGGGCATCAAGTTGACCCTGACTGGCCATGGCGGTCGATGCTTCGAAATCAAAAACTCTTATAAGGATGAAATCAAATTGAAAGTGCCTATAAGGCAAAATGAAGTTGAAAAGGTTAAGTCCCAAGTGGCTAACCGTTTTGGCAAAGTTTGAAAAGCCAAAGGTTCCCCAATGCTCTGAAATTGAAAGTGTTGTGGAAAGAAGTCGAAAGTGAAATACCACAAAGTCAAAATAAAGTTGAAAAGGTTAGTCCCACACGGCCAACCGTGGTATTCAGGAAATCATCATCAAAAAGGATGGGCACAAAGCAAAGCTGCCAAAGACATCAAGGCCACAAACCGATCACCACTTTTAAAACTCACAATTTTTCTTTGTTTGCAAGCAGGAACAAAGCATTGCAGAATGGCGATTCCTAAAGAACAAATGTCACCAAAGGTGAGTTTCACAAAATCTCTATTTTTCTTTTATTTTCAGCATGCATCACTATTATGGATTATTTTCGTAGCTTAACCAAGGTAGAACCTTTTCGCCTAGGAGGATCCAGCTCATAGTTCTGGGTAGAAGTACTCTTCGCTCAAGTTGTTTTTCGTAGCTTAACCCAGGTAGAAACTTTTCGCCTAGGGGGATCCAGCTCATAGTTCCGGGTAGAAGTACTCTTCGCTCAGGTTGCTTTTCGTAGCTTAACCCAGGTAGAAACTTTTCGCCTAGGGGGATCCAGCTCATAGTTCCGGCCAGGCTGGTTTTGTTTTACGCAGCTTAACCCAGGTAGAACCTTTTTGCCTAGGGGGATCCAACTCATAGATCTGGGTAGAAGTACTCTTCGCTCACGATGTTTTACGTAGCTTAACCCAGGTAGAACCTTTTCGCCTAGGGAGATCCAACTCATAGGTCCGGGTAGAAGTACTCTTCGCTCAAGATGTTTTACGTAGCTTAACCCAAGTAGAACCTTTTCACCTAGGGGGATCCATCTCATAGTTCCGGGTAGAAGTACTCTTCGCTCAGCATGTTTTACGTAGCTTAACCCAGGTAGAACCTTTTCACCTAGGGGGATCCAGCTCATATTTCCGGGTAGAAGTACTCATCGCCCATGCTTGCTTTTCATAGCTTAACCCAGGTAGAACCTTTTCGCCTAGGGGAATCCAGCTCATAGTTCCGGGTAGAAGTACTCTTCGCTCAAGATGTTTTACGTAGCTTAACCCACGTAGAACCTTTTTGCCTAGGGGGATCCAGCTCATATTTTTGGGTAGAAGTACTCTTTGCCCAGGCTTGCTTTTCGTCGCTTAACCCAGGTAAAACTTTTTTGCCTAAGGGGATCCAGCTCATAGTTCCGGGTAGAAGTACTCTTCGCCCAGGCTTGCTTTTCATAGCTTAACCCAGGTAGAACCTTTTTTTCTGGGGGATCCAGCTCATAGTTCCGGGTAGAAGTACTCTTCGCTTAGGTTGCTTTTCGTAGCTTAATCCAGGTAGAACCTTTTCGCCTAGGGGAATCCAGCTCATAGTTCCGGGTAGAAGTACTCTTCGCCCAGGCTTGCTTTTCATAGCTTAACCCAGGTAGAACCTTTTTGCCTAGGGGGATCCAGCTCATAGTTCCGTGTAGAAGTACTCTTCATTAAGGTTGCTTTTCATAGATTAACCCAGGTAAACCTTTTTGCCTAGGGGGATCCAGCTTATAGTTCCGGGTAGAAGTACTCTTCGCCCAGGCTTGTTTTTCGTAGCTTAACCCAGGTAGAACCTTTTTGCCTAGGGGGATCCAGCTCATAGTTTCGGGTAGAAGTACTCTTCGCTCAGGTTGCTTTTCGTAGATTAACCCAGGTAGAACCTTTTCGCCTAGGGGGTATCCAGCTCATAGTTCCGGGTAGAAGTACTCTTCGCTCAGGGTATTTTACGTAGCTTACCTCAGGTAGAACCATTTCACCTAGGGGGATCCAGCTCATAGTTTCGGGTAGAAGTACTCTTCGCTCAGGGTATTTTTCATAGCTTAACTCAGGTAGAACCATTTCGCCTAGGGGATCCAGCTCATAGTTCAAGGTAAAAGTACTGTTCGCTCAGGATGTTTTACATAGCTTAACCCAGGTAGAACCTTTTTGCCTAGGGAGATCTAGCTCATGTTCCGGGTAGAAGTACTCTTCGCTTAGGATGTTTTATGTAGCTTTACCCAGGTAGAACCTTTTCGCCTAGGGGGATCCAGCTTATAGTTCCGGGTAGAAGCACTCTTCGCTCAGGTTGTTTTTCGTAGCTTAACTCAGGTAGAACATTTTCACCTAGGGGAATCCAGCTCATAGTTCCAGGTAGAACTACTCTTCACTCAGGTTGTTTTTCGTAGCTTAACCCAGGTCGAATCATTACGCCCAGCTCATAGTTCCGGGTAAAAGTACTCTCAAACATAGCTTAACTCAGGTAGAACCATTTTGCCTAGAGGAATTTAGCTCATAATTCCGAGTACAAGTACTCTTTGCGCAGGGTATGTTTCGTAGCTTAACTCAGGTAGAATCATTTCGCCTAGGGGGATCCAGCTCATAAATCCGGGTAGAAGTACTCTTTACTCAGGTTCTTTTATGTAGCTTAACTCAGGTAGAACCTTTTCGCCTAGGGGGATCTAGCTCATAGTTCCGGATAGAAGTACTCTTCGCTTAGGGTGTTTTACGTAGATTAACCCAGGTTGAGTCTTTTCGCCTATGGGGATCCAGCTCATGTTCCAGGTAGAAGTACTCATCGCCCAGGTTTGCTTTTCGTAGCTTAACCCAGGTAGAACCTTTTCTCCTAGGGGAATCCAGCTCATAGTTCTGGGTAGAATTACTCTTCGCTCAGGATGTTTTACGTAGCTTAACCCAGGTAGAACCTTTTTTCCTAGAGGGATCCAGCTCATATTTCCGGGTAGAAGTACTCTTTGCCCAGGCTTGCTTCTCGTCGCTTAACCTGGGTAAAACTTTTTCGCCTAGGGGGATCCAGCTCATAGTTCCGGGTATAAGTACTCGTCGCTCAGGTTGTTTTTCGTAGCTTAACCCATGTAGAACCTTTTCGCATGGGGGGATCCAGCACATAGTTCCGGGTAGAAGTACTTTTCGCCCAGGCTTGCTTTTCGTAGCTTAACCCAGGTAGAACCTTTTTGCCTAGGGGGATCCAGCTCATAGTTCCGGGTAGAAGTACTCTTCGCCCAGGCTTGTTTTTCGTAGCTTAACCTAGGTAGAACCTTTTGTTCTAGGGGGATCCAGCTCATAGTTCCGGGTAGAAGTACTCTTCGCCCAGGCTTGTTTTTCGTAGCTTAACCTAGGTAGAACCTTTTGTTCTAGGGGGATCCAGCTCATAGTTCCGGGTAGAAGTACTCTTCGCCCAGGCTTGTTTTTCGTAGCTTAACCTAGGTAGAACCTTTTGTTCTAGGGGGATCCAGCTCATAGTTCCGGGTAGAAGTACTCTTCGCCCAGGCTTGTTTTTCGTAGCTTAACCTAGGTAGAACCTTTTGTTCTAGGGGGATCCAGCTCATAGTTCCGGGTAGAAGTACACTTCGCTCAGGTTGCTTTTCGTAGCATAACCCATGTAGAACCTTTTCGCCTAGAGGGATCTAGCTCATAGTTCCGGGTAGAAGTACTCTTCGCCCAGGCTTGTTTTTCGTAGCTTAACCTAGGTAGAACCTTTTGTTCTAGGGGGATCCAGCTCATAGTTCCGGGTAGAAGTACTCTTCGCCCAGGCTTGTTTTTCGTAGCTTAACCCAGGTAGAACATTTTCGCCTAGGGGGATCCAGCTCATAGTTTGGGGTAGAAGTACTCTTCGCTCAGGTTGCTTTTCGTAGATTAACCCAGGTAGAACCTTTTCGCCTAGGGGGATCCTGCTCATAGTTTCGGGTCGAAGTACTCTTCGCCCAGGCTTGTTTTTCGTAGCTTAACCCAGGTAGAACCTTCTTTCCTAGGGGGATCTAGCTCATAGTTCCGGGTAGAAGTACTCTTCGCTCAGGTTATTTTACGTAGCTTAACGCAGGTAGAACCATTTCGCGTAGAGGGATCCAGCTCATAGTTCCAGGTAGAAGTATTCTTCGCTCAGGATGTTTTATGTAGCTTAACCCAGGTAGCACCTTTTTGCCTAGGGAGATATAGCTCATGTTCCGGATAGAAGTACTCTTCGCTCAGGATGTTTTACTTAGCTTTACATAGGTAGAACCTTTTCGCCTAGGGGATCTGGCTTATAGTTCCGGGTAGAAGTACTCTTCGCTCAGGATGTTTTACTTAGCTTTACATAGGTAGAACCTTTTCGCCTAGGGGATCTGGCTTATAGTTCCGGGTAGAAGTACTCTTCGCTCAGGATGTTTTACTTAGCTTTACATAGGTAGAACCTTTTCGCCTAGGGGATCTGGCTTATAGTTCCGGGTAGAAGTACTCTTCGCTCAGGATGTTTTACTTAGCTTTACATAGGTAGAACCTTTTCGCCTAGGGGATCTGGCTTATAGTTCCGGGTAGAAGTACTCTTCGCTCAGGATGTTTTACTTAGCTTTACATAGGTAGAACCTTTTCGCCTAGGGGATCTGGCTTATAGTTCCGGGTAGAAGCACTCTTCGCAGAGGTTGTTTTTCGTAGCTTAACCCAGTTTGAACCTTTTTGCCTATGTGGATCCAGCTCATGTTCCGGGTAGAAGTACTCTTCGCCAAGGCTTGCTTTTCGTAGCTTAACCCAGGTAGAACCGTTTCGCCTAGGGGGATCCAGCGCATAGTTCCGGGTAAAAGTACTCTCACTCAGGATGTTTTACATAGCTTAACTCAAGTAGAACCGTTTCGCCTTGGGGGATCCAGCTTATATTTCCGAGTACAAGTACCCTTCGCTCAGGGTATGTTTCGTAGCTTAACTCAGGTAGAATCATTCCGCCTAGTGGGATCCAGCTCATTGTTCCGGGTAGAAGTACTCTTCACTCAGATTCTTTTACGTAGCTTAACTCAGGTAGAACCTTTTAACCTAGGGGGATCTAGCTCATAGTTTCGGGTAGAAGTACTCTTCGCTAAGGGTGTTTTACGTAGCTTAACATAGATTGAACCTTTTCGCCTATGGGGATCCAGCTCATGTTCCGGGTAGAAGTACTCTTCGCCAAGGCTTGCTTTTCGTAGCTTAACCCACGTAGAACCTTTTCGACTAGGGGGATCCAGCTCATAGTTCCAGGTAAAAGTACTCTTCGCTCAGGATATTTTACGTAGCTTAACCCAGGTAGAACCTTTTTGCCTAGGGGGATCCAGCTCATATTTCCGGGTAGAAGTACTCTTTGCCCAGGCTTGCTTTTCGTCGCTTAACCGAGGTAAAACCTTTTCGCTTAGGGGGATCCAGCTCATAGTTCCGGGTAGAAGTACTCTTCGCTCAGGTTGTTATTTGTAGCTTAACTCAGGTAGAACCTTTTCGCATAGGGGGATCCAGCACATAGATCCGGGTAGAAGTACTCTTCGCCCAAGCTTGCTTTTCGTAGCTTAACCCAGGTAGAACCTTTTCGCCTAGGGGGATCCAGCTCATAGTTCCGGGTAGAAGTACTCTTCGCTCAGGTTACTTTTCGTAGCTTAACCCATGTAGTACCTTTTTTCCTAGGGGGATCCAGCTCATAGTTCCGGGTAGAAGTACTTTTTGCCCAGGCTTGTTTTTCGTAACTTAACCCAGGTAGAACCTTTTTTCCTAAGGGGATCCAGCTCATAGTTCTGGGTAGAAGTACTCTTCGCCCAGTCTTGTTTTTCGTAGCTTAACCTAGGTAGAACATTTTCGCCTAGGGGGATCCAACTCATAGTTCGTGGTAGAAGTACTCTTCGCTCCGGTTGCTTTTCGTAGATTAACCCAGGTAGAACCTTTTCGCCTAAGGGGATCCAGCTCATAGTTCAGGGTAGAAGTACTCTTCGCCCAGGCTTGCTTTTCGTAGCTTAACCCAGGTAGAACCTTTTTTCCTAGGGGGATCCAGCTCATAGTTCCGAGTAGAAGTACTCTTCACTCAGGTTGCTTTTCGTAGATTAACCCAGGTAGAACCTTTTCGCCTAGGGGGGTCCAGCTCATAATTCCGGGTAGAAGTATTCTTCGCTCAGGGTATTTTACATAGCTCAACTCAAGTATAACCATTCCGCCTAGGGGGATCTAGCTCATAGTTCCGGGTAGAAGTACTCTGCGCTCAGGATGTTTTTCGTAGCTTAACTCAGGTAAAACCATCGCCTAGGGGGATCCTGCTCATAGTTCCTGGTAGAAGTACTCTTCGCTCAGGATGTTTTACGTAGCTTAACCCAGGTAAAACCTTTTCACCTAGGGAGATCTAGCTCATGTTCCGGGTAGAAGTACTCTTCGCTCAAGATGTTTTACGTAGCTTTACCCAGGTAGAACCTTTTCTCCTAGGGGATCTAGCTTATAGTTCCGGGTAGAAGCACTCTTTGCTAGGGTTGTTTTTCGTAGCTTAACTCAGGTAGAACGTTTTCACCTAGGGGAAGCTAGCTCATAGTTCCAGGTAGAAGTACTCTTCACTCAGGTTGTTTTTCGTAGCTTAACCCAGGTAGAACCGTTTCGCTTAAGGGGATCCAGCGCATAGCTCAGGGTAAAAGTACTCTCACTCAGGATGTTTTACGTAGCTTAACTCAGGTAAAACCGTTTCGCCTAGGGGGATCCAGCTCATATTTCCGAGTACAAGTACCCTTCGCTCGGGGTATGTTTCGTTGCTTAACTAAAGTAGAATCATTTCGCCTAGGGGGATCCAGCTCATAGTTCCGGGTAAAAGTACTCTCACTCAGGATGTTTTACGTAGCTTAACTCAGGTAAAACCGTTTCGCCTAGGGGGATCCAGCTCATATTTCCGAGTACAAGTACCCTTCGCTCGGGGTATGTTTCGTTGCTTAACTAAAGTAGAATCATTTCGCCTAGGGGGATCCAGCTCATAGTTCCGGGTAAAAGTACTCTCACTCAGGATGTTTTACGTAGCTTAACTCAGGTAAAACCGTTTCGCCTAGGGGGATCCAGCTCATATTTCCGAGTACAAGTACCCTTCGCTCGGGGTATGTTTCGTTGCTTAACTAAAGTAGAATCATTTCGCCTAGGGGGATCCAGCTCATAGTTCCGGGTAAAAGTACTCTCACTCAGGATGTTTTACGTAGCTTAACTCAGGTAAAACCGTTTTGCCTAGGGGGATCCAACTCATATTTCCGAGTACAAGTACCCTTCGCTCGGGGTATGTTTCGTTGCTTAACTCAAGTAGAATCATTTCGCCTAGGGGGATCCAGCTCATAGTTCCGGGTAGCAGTACTTTTTACTCAGGTTCTTTTACGTAGCTTAACTCAGGTAGAACCTTTTCGACTAGGGGGATCTAGCTCATAGTTCCGGGTAGAAGTACTATTCGCTCAGGGTGTTTTACGGAGCTTAACCCATGTTGAACCTTTTCGCCTATGGGGATCCAGCTCATGTTCCGGGTAGAAATACTCTTCGCCAAGGCTTGCTTTTCGTAGCTTAACGCAGGTTGAACCTTTTTGCCTAGGGGGATCCAGCTCATACTTCCGGGTAGAAGTACTCTTCGCTCAGGTTGCTTTTTGTAGCTTAACCCAGGTAGAACCTTCTCGCCTAGGGGTATCCAGCTCATAGTTCCGGGTAGAAGTACTCTTTGCCCAGGCTTGTTTTTCGTAGCTTAACCCAGGTAGAAACTTTTTGCCTAGGGGGATCCAGCTCATAGTTCCGGGTAGAAGCACTCTTCGCTCAGGTTGGTTTTCGTAGCTTAACTCAGGTAGAACGTCTTCACCTAGGGGAATCCAGCTCATAGTTCCAGGTAGAAGTATTCTTCACTCAGGTTGCTTTTTGTAGCTTAACCCAGGTAGAACCTTTTTCGCCTAGGGGGATCCAACTTATAGATCCGGGTAAAAGTACTCTCACTCAGGATGTTTTACGTCTCTTAACGCAAGTAAAACCGTTTCGCCTAGGGGGATCCAGCTCATATTTCCGAGTACAAGTACTCTTCGCTCGGGGTATGTTTCGTAGCTTAACTCAGGTAGAATCATTTTGCCTAGGGGGATCCAGCTCATAAATCCGGGTAGAAGTACTCTTCACTCAGGTTCTTTTACTTAGCTTAACTCAGGTTGAACCGTTTCGCCTAGGGAGATCCAGCTCACAGTTCGGGGTAGTAGTACTCTTAGCTCAGGATGTTTTACGTAGCTTAACCCAGGTTGAACCTTTTTGCCTATGGGGATCCAGCTCATGTTCCGTGTGGCAGTAGTTTTTGCTCAGGAAGTTTTACGTAGCTTAACCCAGGTAGAACCTTTTCACCTATGGGGATCCAGCTCATATTTCTGAGTAGAAGCACTCTTCGCTCAGGTTGTTTTACGTAGCTTAACTGAGGTAGAAGCTTTTCGCTTAGGGGGACGTAGCTCATAATTCTGGGTAGATGTACTCTTCGCTCAGGTTGTTTTATGTAGCTTAACCCAGGTAGAACCTTTTCACCTATGGGGATCCAGCTCATATTTCTGAGTAGAAGCACTCTTCGCTCAGGTTGTTTTACGTAGCTTAACTGAGGTAGAAGCTTTTCGCTTAGGGGGACGTAGCTCATAATTCTGGGTAGATGTACTCTTCGCTCAGGTTGTTTTATGTAGCTTAACCCAGGTAGAACCTTTTCGCCTAGGGGGATCTAGCTTATAGTTCCGGGTAGAAGTACTCTTCGCACAGGATATTTTACGTAGCTTAACCCAGATAGAATCGTTTCTCCTATGGGGATCCAGCTCTCAGTTCCGGGTAGAAGTAATCTTCACTCAGGATATTATACGTAGCTTTACCCAGGTTGAACCTTTTTGTGTAGGGGGATCCAGCTCATAGTTCCAGGTAGAAGTACTCTTCGCTCAGGAAGTTTTATGTAGCTTAACCCAGGTAGAACATTTTCTGCTAGGGAGATCTAGCTCATGTTGCGGGTAGAAGTACTCTTCGCTCAGGATGTTTTACGTATCTTTACCCAGGTAGAACCTTTTTGCCTTGGGGGATCCAGCTTATAGTTCTGGATAGAAGTACTCTTCGCTCAGGGTATTTTACGTAGCTTAACTCAGGTAGAACCATTTAGCCTAGGGGGATCCAGCTCATAGTTCTGGATAGAAGTACTCTTCGCTCAGGGTATTTTACGTAGCTTAACTCAGGTAGAACCATTTAGCCTAGGGGGATCCAGCTCATAGTTCTGGATAGAAGTACTCTTCGCTCAGGGTATTTTACGTAGCTTAACTCAGGTAGAACCATTTAGCCTAGGGGGATCCAGCTCATAGTTCTGGATAGAAGTACTCTTCGCTCAGGGTATTTTACGTAGCTTAACTCAGGTAGAACCATTTAGCCTAGGGGGATCCAGCTCATAGTTCTGGATAGAAGTACTCTTCGCTCAGGGTATTTTACGTAGCTTAACTCAGGTAGAACCATTTAGCCTAGGGGGATCCAGCTCATAGTTCTGGATAGAAGTACTCTTCGCTCAGGGTATTTTACGTAGCTTAACTCAGGTAGAACCATTTAGCCTAGGGGGATCCAGCTCATAGTTCTGGATAGAAGTACTCTTCGCTCAGGGTATTTTACGTAGCTTAACTCAGGTAGAACCATTTAGCCTAGGGGGATCCAGCTCATAGTTCTGGATAGAAGTACTCTTCGCTCAGGGTATTTTACGTAGCTTAACTCAGGTAGAACCATTTAGCCTAGGGGGATCCAGCTCATAGTTCTGGATAGAAGTACTCTTCGCTCAGGGTATTTTACGTAGCTTAACTCAGGTAGAACCATTTAGCCTAGGGGGATCCAGCTCATAGTTCTGGATAGAAGTACTCTTCGCTCAGGGTATTTTACGTAGCTTAACTCAGGTAGAACCATTTAGCCTAGGGGGATCCAGCTCATAGTTCTGGATAGAAGTACTCTTCGCTCAGGGTATTTTACGTAGCTTAACTCAGGTAGAACCATTTAGCCTAGGGGGATCCAGCTCATAGTTCTGGATAGAAGTACTCTTCGCTCAGGGTATTTTACGTAGCTTAACTCAGGTAGAACCATTTAGCCTAGGGGGATCCAGCTCATAGTTCTGGATAGAAGTACTCTTCGCTCAGGGTATTTTACGTAGCTTAACTCAGGTAGAACCATTTAGCCTAGGGGGATCCAGCTCATAGTTCTGGATAGAAGTACTCTTCGCTCAGGGTATTTTACGTAGCTTAACTCAGGTAGAACCATTTAGCCTAGGGGGATCCAGCTCATAGTTCTGGATAGAAGTACTCTTCGCTCAGGGTATTTTACGTAGCTTAACTCAGGTAGAACCATTTAGCCTAGGGGGATCCAGCTCATAGTTCTGGATAGAAGTACTCTTCGCTCAGGGTATTTTACGTAGCTTAACTCAGGTAGAACCATTTAGCCTAGGGGGATCCAGCTCATAGTTCTGGATAGAAGTACTCTTCGCTCAGGGTATTTTACGTAGCTTAACTCAGGTAGAACCATTTAGCCTAGGGGGATCCAGCTCATAGTTCTGGATAGAAGTACTCTTCGCTCAGGGTATTTTACGTAGCTTAACTCAGGTAGAACCATTTAGCCTAGGGGGATCCAGCTCATAGTTCTGGATAGAAGTACTCTTCGCTCAGGGTATTTTACGTAGCTTAACTCAGGTAGAACCATTTAGCCTAGGGGGATCCAGCTCATAGTTCTGGATAGAAGTACTCTTCGCTCAGGGTATTTTACGTAGCTTAACTCAGGTAGAACCATTTAGCCTAGGGGGATCCAGCTCATAGTTCTGGATAGAAGTACTCTTCGCTCAGGGTATTTTACGTAGCTTAACTCAGGTAGAACCATTTAGCCTAGGGGGATCCAGCTCATAGTTCTGGATAGAAGTACTCTTCGCTCAGGGTATTTTACGTAGCTTAACTCAGGTAGAACCATTTAGCCTAGGGGGATCCAGCTCATAGTTCTGGATAGAAGTACTCTTCGCTCAGGGTATTTTACGTAGCTTAACTCAGGTAGAACCATTTAGCCTAGGGGGATCCAGCTCATAGTTCTGGATAGAAGTACTCTTCGCTCAGGGTATTTTACGTAGCTTAACTCAGGTAGAACCATTTAGCCTAGGGGGATCCAGCTCATAGTTCTGGATAGAAGTACTCTTCGCTCAGGGTATTTTACGTAGCTTAACTCAGGTAGAACCATTTAGCCTAGGGGGATCCAGCTCATAGTTCTGGATAGAAGTACTCTTCGCTCAGGGTATTTTACGTAGCTTAACTCAGGTAGAACCATTTAGCCTAGGGGGATCCAGCTCATAGTTCTGGATAGAAGTACTCTTCGCTCAGGGTATTTTACGTAGCTTAACTCAGGTAGAACCATTTAGCCTAGGGGGATCCAGCTCATAGTTCTGGATAGAAGTACTCTTCGCTCAGGGTATTTTACGTAGCTTAACTCAGGTAGAACCATTTAGCCTAGGGGGATCCAGCTCATAGTTCTGGATAGAAGTACTCTTCGCTCAGGGTATTTTACGTAGCTTAACTCAGGTAGAACCATTTAGCCTAGGGGGATCCAGCTCATAGTTCTGGATAGAAGTACTCTTCGCTCAGGGTATTTTACGTAGCTTAACTCAGGTAGAACCATTTAGCCTAGGGGGATCCAGCTCATAGTTCTGGATAGAAGTACTCTTCGCTCAGGGTATTTTACGTAGCTTAACTCAGGTAGAACCATTTAGCCTAGGGGGATCCAGCTCATAGTTCTGGATAGAAGTACTCTTCGCTCAGGGTATTTTACGTAGCTTAACTCAGGTAGAACCATTTAGCCTAGGGGGATCCAGCTCATAGTTCTGGGTAGAAGTACTCTTCACTCAGTGTGTGTTACGTAGCTTAACCCAGGTTGAACCTTTTCGCCTCTGGGGATCCAGCTCATGTTCCGGGTAGAAGTACTCTTCGCCAAGGCTTGCTTTTCGAAGCTTCACCCAGGTAGAACCTTTTCCCCTAGGGGGATCCAACTCATAGTTCCGGGTAGAAGTACTCTTCGCTCAGGTTGCTTTTCGTAGCTTAACCCAGGTAAAACCTTTTGGCCTAGGGGGATCCAGCTCATAGTTCCGAGTAGAAGTACTCTTCGCCCAGGCTTGTTTTTCGTAGCTTAACCCAGGTAAAACCTTTTGGCCTAGGGGGATCCAGCTCATAGTTCCGAGTAGAAGTACTCTTCGCCCAGGCTTGTTTTTCGTAGCTTAACCCAGGTAGAACCTTTTTGCCCCGGGGTATCCAGCTCATAGTTCCGGGTAGAAGCACTCTTCGCTCAGGTTGTTTTTCGTACCTTAACTCAGGTAGAACATTTTCACCTAGGGGAATCCAGCTCATAGTTCCAGGTAGAAGCACTCTTCACTCATGTTATTTTTCGTAGCTTAACCCAGGTAGAACTTTTTCGCCTAGGGGGATCCAGCTCATAGTTCTGGGTAAAAGTACTCTCACTCAGGATATTTTACGTAGCTTAACTCAGGTAGAACCGTTTAGCCGAGGGGGATCCAGTTCATATTTCTGAGTAGAAGTACTCTTCGCTCAGGGTATGTTTCGTAGCTTAACTCAGGTAGAATCATTTCACCTAGGGGGATCCAGCTCATAGTTCTGGGTAGAAGTACTCTTCACTCAGGTTCTTTTACGTAGCTTAACTCAGGTAGAACCTTTTCGCCTAGGGGGATCTAGCTTATAGTTCCGGGTATAAGTACTCTTCGCTCAGGGTGTTTTACGTAGCTTAACCCAGGTTGAACCCTTTCGCCTCTGGGGATCCAGCTCATGTTCCGGGTAGAAGTACTCTTCGCCAAGGCTTGCTTTTCATAGCTTAACCCAGGTAGAACCTTTTCGCCTAGGGGGATCCAGCTCATATTTCCAAGTAGAAGCACTCTTCGCTTAGGTTGTTTTACGTAGCTTAACTCAGGTAGAACCATTTCGCAGAGGGGGATCCAGCTCATAGTTCCCGGTAGAAGTACTCCTCGCTTAGGATGTTTTTCTTAGCTTAACTCAGGTAGAACCATTTCGCCTAGGGGGATCCAGCTTATAGTTCCGGATAGAAGTACTCCTTGCTCAGGATATTTTACGTAGCTTAACCCAGGTAGAACTGTTTCGTCTAGGGGGATCCAGCTCATAGTTCCGGGTAGAAGTACTCTTTGCTCAGGGTATTGTACGTAGCTTAACTCAGATAGAACCGTTTCGCCTAGGGGGATCCAGCTCATAGTTCCGGGTAGAAGTACTCTTTGCTCAGGGTATTGTACGTAGCTTAACTCAGATAGAACCGTTTCGCCTAGGGGGATCCAGCTCATAGTTCCGGGTAGAAGTACTCTTTGCTCAGGGTATTGTACGTAGCTTAACTCAGATAGAACCGTTTCGCCTAGGGGGATCCAGCTCATAGTTCCGGGTAGAAGTACTCTTTGCTCAGGGTATTGTACGTAGCTTAACTCAGATAGAACCGTTTCGCCTAGGGGGATCCAGCTCATAGTTCCGGGTAGAAGTACTCTTTGCTCAGGGTATTGTACGTAGCTTAACTCAGATAGAACCGTTTCGCCTAGGGGGATCCAGCTCATAGTTCCGGGTAGAAGTACTCTTTGCTCAGGGTATTGTACGTAGCTTAACTCAGATAGAACCGTTTCGCCTAGGGGGATCCAGCTCATAGTTCCGGGTAGAAGTACTCTTTGCTCAGGGTATTGTACGTAGCTTAACTCAGATAGAACCGTTTCGCCTAGGGGGATCCAGCTCATAGTTCCGGGTAGAAACACTCTTCGCTTAGGTTGTTTTTCGTAGCTTAACCCAGGTAGAACGTTTTCACCTAAGGGAATCCAGCTCATAGTTCCAGGTAGAAGTACTCTTCACTCAGGTGTTTTTTCGTAGCTTAACTCAGGTAGAACCTTTTCGCCTAGGGGGATCCAGCTCATAGTTCCGGGTAAAAGTACTCTCACTCAGGATGTTTTACGTAGCTTAACTCAGGTAGAACCGTTTCGCCTAGGGGGATCCAGCTCCTATTTCCGAGTACAAGTACTCTTCGCTCAGGGTGTGTTTCGTAGCTTAACTCAGGTAGAATCATTTCGCCTAGGGGGATCCAGCTCATAGTTCCGGGTAGAAGTACTCTTCACTCAGGTTCTTTTACGTAGCTCAACTCAGGTAGAACCTTTTCAACTAGGGGGATCTATCTCATAGTTCCAGGTAGAACTACTCTTCGCTCAGGGTGTTTTACGTAGCTTAACTCGGGTAGAACCGTTTTGCCTTGGGGGATCCAACTCATATTACGGGTAGAAATACTCTTCGTCCAGGATCGCTTTTCGCAGTTAACCCAGGTAGAACCTTTTCGCCATTTTAATTTTAGTAATATAGGGCACCAACCCCTAGTTACATTTCTTTTTCGTAATACAGGATGTCATCCCCTTGTTACATTTCTTTTCAGTAATACAGGACGCCATCCCATAATTACATTTATTTCAGTTATACAGGGTACTAACCCCTGATTACATTCTTTTTCTGTCATATAGGCTACCCACCCCTGGTTACATTTCCTTACCAGTATCAAGGTACACCAATTCCTAGTCTCTTTTCCAACATAGGGCCTCCATTCCCTAGTTGATTTATTTTAGATATTGGGTCTCAACTCCCTAGTCGTTTTTCCAGCATAGGGTCTCCACTCCCTAGTTGATGTTTATTTTAGATATAGGGTTTTCACTCCCTAGTCTCTTTTCCAACATAGGGTCTCTACTCCCTAGTTTCTTTCATTTTAGACATAGGATCTCCATTCCCTACTCTTTTTTTTTTGTGGTTCACCATTCTTTCATAATAACTCACGAAATGTTCCCAGTGCAAAATGGGGAAGAAACATTTCGTTCGTTTATTTTTTTTGGTGTCTGAGTAGGTTTACCTCGAGGCACAGGGTTCGAGATGACCAAAAGAAGAAGTTTCAATCCAAAATAAAGGAAAGAAAACAAAAAAAGTGAATCCAGAATGCAGAAGCGGATGAAAAGATGTGAACTGCTCAAGACATGACTGAAATCACGAGCATTGCATTTCCCGTTTTCGTCAGAAGAGGACGTAGAAGACTGAACTGGCACCTGCAGCGAGCAAGCATCAAGGTTCAGATCAGAGTCTGCGTGAATTACCAGTCAAGACTCAAGATCAAGTTTTAGAAGACTTATAAATAGGAATCTTATAACTCATAGATTATAGGCTTGTTTAGTTTCTTTTGATTTTGATGTAATAATAGGACCACAGACCGGAGCCTCGACGAACCTCACTCGACTCTCCAACTCATCATTCTATCACTTTTCTTGAACTATACGCGACTTGATTCCCTTATAACCCGAGATATATAGGTTGTCCAAAACCAGGACTCGGTTGTACTCTTTCACTCTTTTATCTTATTTCTTCCCTTTTGAATAATGATATGGTAAACATCAGTCACATAGCTCACCTGTTTCTTAGCCTGAAAACTTTTCATGTTTCCAAGCAAAGAGGGGCATGCTGTGAGCACCTAACTTTTGACCATATTTGAGTTTTTATCACTTTTTTGTATTTAGTATTTTCTAGGTTTAATCTTGA
>AWOL01S0102722.1:0-15307 GCA_000715115.1 Nicotiana otophora
TTAGCTTGAGACCTTGTGAATGGAGTTTTTGGTGCTTCTAAAGCTTTATCCTTGTCCGTGGAGATATAATTACCCTCCTCTTGAAAAGAATTCGTCCTCGAATTTGAACCTACATCAAATAAGGATAAGTCAGCAATATTGAAAGTAGCACTTACTTGAAACTCGCCTGGAAGGTCCAATTTGTAAGCATTATCTCCAATCCTTTCAAGTACTTTAAATGGCCCATCTCTTCTAGGGTGCAATTTTGTCTTCCTTTTTGAAGGAAATCTCTCCTTCCTCATATGAACCCAAACCAAATCACCAGGCTCAAAGATAACTGGTTTTCGACCTTTATTTCTTCGTAAATCTGTTTGCTCATTCTTCCTCTCAATTGCAAGTCTCGTATGCTCATGAATAGTCTTCATCAAATCAACTTTCTTTTTTCCATCAAGACTAACCATCTCATTAGTAGGCAAAGGCAATAAGTCAAGGGGTGTAAGGGGGTTAAAGCCATAAACAACTTCAAAAGGAGAATAACCAGTAGATGAATGAACAGTTCGATTGTAAGCAAATTCTACCATAGGCAAGTGATCCTCCCAAGAAGTTAATTTTTCTTTTAGAACAGCCCTTAACATATTTCCCAAGGTTTTATTTACTACCTCAGTTTGCCCATCAGTTTGTGGATGACAAGCAGTAGAAAACAACAATTTTGTTTCCAATTTTCCCCAAAGCACACACCAAAAGTGGCTTAGAAACTTAGCATCCCTATCACTAACAATAGTTCGAGGTATACCATGCAATTTAACAACTTCTCTAACAAATAAATCAGTAACATGAGAAGCATCATTAGTCTTTAAACAAGGAATAAAGCGAGCCATTTTTGAGAACCTATCTACCACAACAAAGATGCTATCCTTAACATACCTTGTTCTAGGCAATCCTAACACAAAATCCATAGAAATATCAATCCAAGGTGAAATAGGCATAGGTAATGGCGTGTATAAACCATGTGGCAACACTTTAGATTTAGCTTGTTTGCATTCAAGACATTGAGCACAAAATCTTTCTACATCTTTTCTCATATTAGGCCAAAAGAAATTTTCAGCAAGGATGTCAAGTATTTTAGGCACACCAAAGTGTCCCATAAGCCCCCCACAATGTGCTTCCCTCACAAAAACTTCTCGCAAAGAACAATTAGGGACACAAAGCTTATTCTCTTTAAAAAGAAACCTATCTTTCAGATTATACTTCTCAAAAGGCCCATTTAAATATGCCTAAAATGCTACATCAAAATCAGAATCATCAACATATAAATCTTTAATATGATCAAATCGCATCAATTTAGAAATAAGAGTAGAAACAAGAGCGTACCTTCTTGAAAGCGCATCAGCAACTATATTGTCTTTACCTTGCTTGTAGCTAATCACATAAGGAAATGTCTCAATGAATTCAACCCATTTGGCATGTATTCTACTCAATTTACCTTGGCTTTTCAAGTATCTTAAAGATTCATGGTCAGTTTTTATACAAACTCCTTTGGCCACAAATAATGCTGCCATATAGCAAGAGCTCTTACCAAGACATATAATTCTTTATCATAAGTAGAATAATTCAATGCAGCCCCATTCAACTTCTCACTAAAATAAGCGATTGGTTTAGAATCTTGCATTAAAACAGCCCCAATACCTCTACCAGATGCATCACATTCAATTTCAAAGGACTTATTAAAATCAGGTAATTGTAACAAAGGAGTAGAACATAATTTATCCTTCAAAATATTAAATGCATGCTCTTGTTCTTTTCCCCAATTAAAGACCTTATCCTTCTTAATGACTTCAGTTAAAGGTGCAACAATTGAACTAAAATCTCTAACAAACCTCCTATAAAAGCTAGCAAGTCCATGAAAACTTCTAACTTCAGTAATGCTCTTAGATGTAGGCCAATATTTAATCGCCTTGCTTTTATCTTCATCTACCTCTACACCTCTAAACTCACAACAAAACCCAAGAAAACTACCTTATCTACACAAAAAGTGCACTTGGATAAATTTGCATATAATTGTTGCTCCCTAAGCACATTACAAACTTGTTTCAAATGTTCGACATGCTCTTCTAAAGATTTAGAAAAGATCAGAATATCATCAAAATAAACGACTACAAATTTTCCATGAAAATCCTTAAAGATATGGTTCATTAACCTCATGAATGTACTAGGTGCATTAGTTAACCCAAACTGCATCATTAACCATTCATACAATCCATATTTAGTTTTAAATGCAGCTTTCCACTCATCTCCAGGATTCATTCTAATTTGGTGATATCCATTCTTCAAATCAATTTTAGAGAATATTTGAGAACCATGCAATTGGTCAAGCATATCATCTAAACTTGATTTGNCTTATCTACACAAAAAGTGCACTTGGATAAATTTGCATATAATTGTTGCTCCCTAAGCACATTACAAACTTGTTTCAAATGTTCGACATGCTCTTCTAAAGATTTAGAAAAGATCAGAATATCATCAAAATAAACGACTACAAATTTTCCATGAAAATCCTTAAAGATATGGTTCATTAACCTCATGAATGTACTAGGTGCATTAGTTAACCCAAACTGCATCATTAACCATTCATACAATCCATATTTAGTTTTAAATGCAGTTTTCCACTCATCTCCAGGATTCATTCTAATTTGGTGATATCCATTCTTCAAATCAATTTTAGAGAATATTTGAGAACCATGCAATTGGTCAAGCATATCATCTAAACGGGGAATAGGATGGCGGTACTTTACCGTTATTTTATTAATGGCGCGGCAGTCCACGCACATCCTCCAAGTGCCATCCTTCTTTGGCATCAAAAGTACGGGCACAAAACAGGGACTCATGCTTTCTCTTACAAATCCCTTATCAAGCAGCTCCTCTACTTGTCTTTGCAATTCTTTTGTTTCTTCGGGATTGCTCCTATAAGCAGGCCTATTAGGAATTTGTGATCCCGGTATAAAATCAATTTAATGCTCTATTCCTCTAAAAGGTGGTAAACCTTTAGGAAGGTCCTCAGGAAAAACATCTTCAAAATCCTGCAAAAGATTAGAAATATGATTATGCATTTCAACTTGGTGGAAAGAGGCATGAAATTTATGAGAAGAAGCTTGCTAATGAGTTAAATGTTATTTCTTCTCTTATTCAAGTGTCTAATGAGTTTTCATATAATAAATTGCTAGAATGTGAGTTTTGTTGTTTGATGGGAAGTCATTCCTCTAGGCATGTTGATTGTGAGCATATAAAAGTGTTTGCTACTATTAAAGAGGATATGCATGATTATTGTGACGTTAGTGATCAAATACTCTTTCATTAACCTGTCTATGACTCTTTCTGTGACAGTTTGAGCAATTATGTAGAATCCATTGATGTTGCGAATATTATTGGAAAAAGTTATAATCACGAGCTTGAATGTATTGAAATTTGTATTTTGGAATTTATGGGTTCTTCTGGCCTTTCTGAGAATTTATGTGCTTCTTTGAATAACTTACATGTAGAAGAATCCATGGGATTTATAATTGATACTTGGCTATATAATAAGAGTGTCTTATTTGATACATGTGGTATAGATACTTGTGTTAAATGGATGCATGACTAATATTTTGTAATTTCTTTGGCATGCACATGTTTGGACTACCTTATTGGCAAATTTC
Organism: Nicotiana otophora; assembly: GCA_000715115.1. Classification (NCBI taxonomy): domain Eukaryota; kingdom Viridiplantae; phylum Streptophyta; class Magnoliopsida; order Solanales; family Solanaceae; genus Nicotiana; species Nicotiana otophora. The sequence continues at coordinate 3,672 of AWOL01S0102722.1, forward strand.
ATTACATAGTGCATCTAAGAGAGGTTTTTATTGGACAACTCTAAGTAGGCATAAATTTTATTGGGATGATGATGTCCATATGCTTAATAAAGGAGTATTTACACCTATTAGGGTTAATTGGGTTAAGTGGACACATGGTCACTATCTTGTTTTATTCCTACTATTTTTTCAGATTAGTGGATGCCATTTACTAGTGCGTGACTTTTTTTTCTTGCAAGGTCGAAATTCGAGGATGAATTTTCTTCAAGAAGAAGGGAATGATAGCATCCTAGGAAGCTCAAATCTATTCAAGGACAAGAATGAAGCTTTGGAATCTCAAAGAGGGCCTTTAACAAGATGTCAAGCTAAAGAGTGGCAAAACAAGGTCATTAGACTCCACGTGCAAATAAAGAAGTTGTTAATTGGGATGGAGAGCTCAAGGATAAAGGATATGAGTTGTCTAGGTATTATAATTATTTTATGGTCCAAATTCATGTCCAAGAAAAGGTGGATTAGATCCCAAAAGACATCCTCTGAAGAAGGTCCAAATCAGGACAATATTGGACCTATTTGGAACCTAAAAATATGTCCAAACTTGAAGCCCAATAAGTCCTACATGAAGCCACATTTTTATAACATAAAAAGGACTTACTTGCTGCCCAAGAAAGGTTCAATAGGCATGATAGAAGTTGGGTACAAGTTGGTGCCAAGTTGCTTGCAAGTTGCCTTCAAGATTTCCAAGATCCTATTCATGATTGGTTTGGGACTTTCAAGATTCTATCCAAGATTGGTTTTAACTTATTTCCATATATTTTGGTACTAGATTTATTGCTTTCCTAGGTAGTTAAGGTTATGTTTTCCATTTCCTAAGATTGTTGGAGTTACTTTTCAAGATTGACTTGGTTTTTATTTCCTAGTATATTTTTCTTTTCCTAAGGTATTTGGACTTGTTGCCCAAAGTAGTTTAGGACTTTATTTTCTTATTTTTAGGTAGGAATTTCGTAACCCCCTCTCTATATAAAGGGGTGTCTTCTTTGTTTTTAGATTTTAGATTATTATATACAATATCAATAAAAATTGTGAGATTTTTCTTGCACTGTGTGGCTACTCTTGGATTTATTCTTCAACCTTCAAGACTCAACTTAAGGTGGTAAGATTAAACTCTTTTGAAATCTTAGATCACTTCTAGGTATTCAAGAAAGGTGATAAGTTTCGGCTTATTGTTGTTCTTGTTATTCTAAAGGATCGGGTTTCACAATCTATCTCTTATTTTTAATTCTCTATCAAAGGCGATTAGTTCTTTGTTAGCTAATTGTTGTTGTTAGGATTCAACTTCAAGAATAGACTTCTTGAATTCAAGAAACTCTTTCTTGAATTCAATCTATCTTTAATTTTCCGTTGTTTTTTTTGTTTCTTTATTTTCTTTTAGCTTCCGCACGTTTCTTGATTTGCTTTAGTAATTCTTGGACCCCTATCGTATTATTATCAAAACCCTCCCCTGTTAAACTTAGGTTACGAATGGCCTGAAAAATCACTCTGCCCCTTCCAAAATCGATCATAACCACTCACCCTTTTTTTCGTTTATTGTCTGTTAATCTCGTTCTGATCGAGCTTCATTTGTTATGTGCTTTCAATTCCAGTGATATTATAGGATCTGAAGGTACGTTTGTCTCTTTTGATGTCGTTTTCTCTTTTGTCATCTAATTTCTTATGAAATAATGCTTGATAGTCAAAGCTATTTTTTGTCTACATGCATAAATTATTTTGTTATTTGGGATCTTAAATTAGAGTTTTTTGGAAAAAAATTTGAATCTTAACTTTATTTTATGGATTTTGTCTTTTTTATGACTGATCTAGCATTTAGAATTAAAAAATTAGGGTTTTTTGGCATATCAAAATATTCTTGTCTCCCACTGTGATAAAGTTAAGGCTCTTTAGGGTTAAAGTGTATCTAACTTGGCTTTTTCTTTTTTTATATAGGTTTCAATGGTTGTATATATCAAATTACAGTTTCATCATCTAGGGTGGTTGGTGGCCGACCTATTTATGAGATACGTAAATGGCGAATTTGGCCAGTTATTCTACATGTTGACATTAATAAATTGCATATAATTTATTTTAATGAGTGAGCTAAGGATATGGGGTAGTTAACAGTAGACAAATATGCATGTAAAATTAACAAAAAGAGAGAATTTTATTTCTGAAATATGATGTTGATGTATTAGCTTTGTGTAAAGACCTTAAGGGTAGGGATTTATTGATGTGTATCTATGTCACACAATTAATACACCATGTGTAGATTTAGATCTGGATGAAATATTGAGTAGTGGTGGTATAAATGTGGACCACATTGATGTTCAACTATGTGGCTTTAATGAAATACCACATGGACAAACAAGTAATGTTAATGCTAGGGCAACAAACTCACTTAACAATGATATAAATAGGGACAATAACACTCATGGAAGGGTAAAGAGAGGGTTGTTGATATAGAAGCGGATATAGAAGAGTCTAGTGAGGATGAAGGTGAGTTCTACAACTTTCATTTAGCAACTGATTATGAGGGAGATGTTGATGAGGGTGATGAGGGAAGTTTTGAGAGTGAGGATAGTGATTACGAAGCTATTTTTTATGATGATGATGACACAAATGAGTCATTATATGGTGATGATGAGGATATTCTTGGAATGAAGTTATTGCTGCTAGACAGGCTAAAGTGAATGAAAATATAGTAAATTAAGATCTAGTGATGTTAATACTGATGAGATACATAGTGGACATGTAGGTATAGACCCTGATTTTGAAGACATGTATAAGGATAGGGGTTCCAAATATGTTGGTAAGTTGGGAAGGGATGAGCAATACCTAGACAGTTCAGATCCAGGTAGTGAGGATACATATGATGAAATTGTAACACTCCGTAAATCTGGATTAGGTGTGGACATATTAAATGAGTATTAATATGACATATTAGACATATGAAGTCCTATCGAGATGAGTATGGATGTAAATAGTTATTTTGGAATCAAGACAGAGAGTGAGGCGCATAAGATTCGATAAAATCGACTAAGTTTATAGAAATTCTATCTTCTAGAAAGTTTTCGTGAAAATATGTTGGGAATTTGGGAAATCATATAACATAGAAGTTGTAGTTTGAAATATCTTTCTAATGATATATTATTGAGACCAAACAGACCTCTGTGAAAAAAGTTATACGTATTTTACTAGATAATGCGCAGTCTGCACGCTCATGTGCGCGCCCAACTATTCCCGTGCGCGGCCGTGCACTTGTGGAAGTGCCACTGCCTTTGATGAACGTTCATGTGCATGTTTGGGCCTTCAGCTACATGAGGGCGCACCCGAAAAGTCATTTTATAAGCCCTACCTCGTCCCTCACACCCCAAAACACAAAAACTTGCTCTAGAAAGGGAAGCTCTCAAGAACCTAACTTCCTCCAACGTCCCTCCATCATTTAGGGTAAGTTCTAATGATGACTCTAAGTTAATTTTAATTTTCCAACACCTTATTAACATGAGTAGACCCTTCAAATCATTATATATTCGATCAAGACATCATTGTTGAGAAAATAAACCCTAGAACTTGAATTCAAGAGGATTGAACATCAAAGATAATATCTTCACCCTCTAATTGATTATAGCATTGGATTAATAATTGTAGACTCTAAGTTGATGAGATATGAGTTGATGATTTTGATAGAAAATCATGAACGGACATAGGTTTTGGTTGTTGATTATTAGTTAAGGCTGTTGTTTATATTATAGGTGATGAAGGATGATATTATTTATAAGAAATTTTAGATTTTAGAATTTATCTAGGAGTAAAAAGATGGGGTTGTTGGGTGTAGAGACACCATTAATGAGGGCTATGAGGCTTTAAGCCCATAAGGTATTTGATAAAATGCCCAAGTGACTAAACCATTAGTATTTATTGGTTCCCTTTGATATATATTGTCATAGATTATCGTTGAAAGAGGCGACGAACATTGTAATATGCTTAAAAAGGCCAAAGTCAAGGTATGTGAGGTTAACTCTATATGTTTGGGAATGTTAATGATTCTCCCTACACTATGTTTCTTTTATGACCTTATTAACTGCCTCAGAAATATAGTTAAGCCTAGTTCCTTGAATAGTTGCACAACTTCTATTATCTAGCTTCGTAACTCGTTCATGACTTTCATTCTGAATGTTGTGAGCTTAGTGCGTAATCAATATAGACTTTGGTTTGATGCCCATGAGTCTCAGTCCAAATTACTCAGCATGTCATAAATAGTTGAACTTTTAATTTTTTTAATTAGTTCATGAATACATATCTTAATCTACTCCTATTCAGTAGGAGGGCTTATCGGGCGGACCAGCCGGATAATTACGCTTAACGGTTTGGCATATCAGTTATCGGATTATAAATACAGTAATCCTCTAGCCATCAAATAAGATAGCGGGCGGATTGGTATCGGAGTAGCGATTATCGCACAATTATCGTGCGGTTATCGGCTAAACCAAATAGAAATCTTTTGAACAATCCTAGTCTTATGAATACCAAAAGGCCAAACTACATAGTTCATTAGATTTTATCATTTCAACTTTTCATTCATAATCCTCAGTACATTACTCCATGAAGACTTGTCATGGATTATACAGAACAATCTCTGGAACAAATTTTTTGAATACTCCCAATAAAAATATAGGTAGAATTTGAAACTCTTGAACACCACGAAAAAAATATGGGGATCACCTGTGAAGGCTAAATATGCTACTAAAACTTTAATTGAAGGTTCGTCTTTGCTATAACATTGAAAAGAAATAATAAGATGGAAATGGGTAAGTCTATCAACTTAATAAGTGATAACTAAAAACTTGAAGGCATTTTCATATTTATTTTTTGATAATACTCATGTAGCTTCTGATGATCCCATTTCTAAATAGAATTCATAAAGGTCGTGACTTTCTCTAGAAGAAATCAACTATGTAACGAAGATACACATATTGTCATGCATAAGGAGGTAAACGTGTAAATATAAAAATTCTTAACGGGTAAACGGTTTATCTGATAAGAGAGTTGAGTAATCCACGCCCAAATCATTAAGCCGTTAATTATAAAACTCAATCCGTTCACCATCCATTACTCCGATAACCCGATATCAATACGCCAATAAGCCATCGATTCGGTTTGGTTAACGGTTACGGTTCGATTTTGAACGGCCATACTATTTAGCATTCTAGTATCATGTAACTCAGTATGATTCAGTATTTCAGTATCACGTATTGTAGTATGATTCTCAGTTCCTGAATTTAAATTCCTAAATATTGAACACCTGTATTTGGACCTGCGGCCGTAATTTATGCTTTATGCATGTTTAGGCCCGAGGCCATAGTTTATGCTTTATGCATGTTTGGGACCGAGGCCGTAGTTTATGCTTTATGTATTTTTAGGCCTGAGATCGTAGCTTGTGCACATATATATTAGGTCCGAGGCCGTAGTTTATTGAGATAATTAAGGATTTACTGAAATATCCCAAATAATGTTGGTGTAGATCATTCTTTAAAGATTTGAGTAAATGTAATTCTGTGGATAACAATATGTGTGAGACTTTCAACAGCTGGATCATGTTTGATAGGCACAAGTATATCATAACCATGTTAGAAGATATTATAGTGAAGGTTATGGAGAGGATGACTGCCATGAGAGAATTTGCAACAAAGTGAATTTTTTATATATCTCTTATGGCAATGGGGTATATAGAGGTACAATCTCAATATGCAATTAGGCATGAATTTAAATGGAATGGGGACACTGGGTATAAGATAAAACATGAGATATACAAATATATTATTGACTTTGCCAATAGAGAGTGCACATGTAAATCATGGTAGCTCAAAGGAATACAATGCTCCCGTGAAATATGTGCAATATGTTTTAGAAAATTTGAACCTACTGACTATGTTGTTCACTGGTACAAGAAATAAACATACCTTAAGGCTTTCAGTTGTTACATTCAGCCATTAATCAACATGGAGATGTGGCCATCAACTCAGAATCCCACTTTTAAGCTTCCTGTAATTATTAAGATGCCTGGTAGACCTAAGAAAAATAGAATAAAAGCTTACAATGAACTTAAAAAGAAGTTTTGGTAAGAGATCAAGTAAAGGGACACCAATGACATGCTCTAATTGTAAGACAATAGACCATAATAAGAAGGGTTGTCCTATACTGGTAAATGATCAGATAATGCATTCATATGTTTTGTGTTTGTGACCTCCATTTTGTTTCTTTAACTCCTTTTGTTTTTTGAAAATTTCATAAAGGACAAGGATCTGGAACTATTAGTACCAGAAATGCTAATACTATTCAAGGAACAACCCAACCATCAGCTGCTGAAAGTGGATCTGGAACTGCTGGTACTAGAAATACTCAAACTACTCGGTCTGCTCAAAGAACAACTCAACCATCAGTTGCTGCAAGTGAATCTGGAACTGCTGGTACTAGAATACTCAACCATCAACTGCTAGAAGTGCATCTGTAAGTTTTCATTTTTTCTTTAGTTAAGTTGTAACTCAACCATCATTTTTTATATTATTAGATAGTAATTTATCCTATATCAGGATACTGGGAGTATGTGATCAAGGACTTTTGAGGATATTCTATCTAGTGTTAGAGGAACACCAAAAGCTACTGCACTTCAAGGAAGACCAAGAACTGTTGGATTTGGTGTCTTGTTTAGAGATTCAGAGACAATGATAGGAATGGTAAGTAATTTGGATTTGGAATTTTATTTAGAGATTAGTAGTTTGGATGCTAATTTGACTTTCTATGCAGTGTGGATCAAGAGATACGGTACTTAATGTTCCTACAAAAATAATGGATGCTGGGCAGACCAATATTGATCTTGGATACAGTGCACCTGGACTAAGGAGGCAAGGAAGAAATGCAATAATACAAAGGCACCTTCAATAACAGTTGAGGAGAAGACAAACTCAAGCAAGCTTTAGCCAATCTCAAGTCCATTCCCCATCTCAACCAAGCCAATATCAATGTCCCAACTTGAGCCAATCTCAGCAAAACATCAACCACTCTCAACCATAATGACCTACTGAATGTTTGTTTTTTTGATAGCTTAAGTCTGTTAGTTGCAGAACTTAATTTGCTGGTTATCTATAGATGTTTAAGTATGACTTTTATTTTGGCATAGTGTTAAAATTATTTCTGCTACTAGACAACTTTCAGTAGCTAATTTTGTCCACCAATATGGCTGATTGAACCTGGTTGTTTATATATGTCTGCTTGTTTATGTCAAACATTGCTTTTCATTCCAAACAAAAATCATCATACATTTTGTCATTTTCATTGTATATAGGGTTATGAAGAACCATACAATATACGTTAATAACTAACTAGACTAAGAAGGAAATTACAATGATTAGTGCTAATACAACAACTTAAGTTACAATGATCTTCACCCTCTTCTTACGCTGTAATCTCTCTCTCTCTCCCTCTCTCTCTCTCTCTCTAATTCTTGATAACAACCCTAACATCACTTGTTTGTAGTGATCTGGAAGCGATGGGTTAAACCACCTAAAAAGAATTACAACAATTACTTCGACCATAATTTGAGCAGTCATAAAACCTTCTTCCTGGATTTGTTGGTTTCCAAGTGATGCAAAACTTAGTTTCAAATCCACAATGACAAAATATACGACTTTCTATTATTTTCACGGTCTGAAAAAAGAAAAAAAAAATAGAAATGGAGCTTCAGATTTTTACAAAATAGAGGAATGGAGCTTCAGATTTTTAAAAATTGAAGAATATGGTATTTTTGAAGGAATGAATAATAACTCACTTAAATACAATCCATTTTATACCGTTGGCGTTGGGAAGAGGGCTTTCACGCTCCTGTGCGTCGTGTTCCTCAGACAACCTGCTGATTAGGACCACCTTACGCTACATGGTCATGGTCAATGGTCAAATATGTTTATTAGTTAAAGGAAAAATGAGTTCGAGTGTTCAAATGAAAAAGTTGAAAGTTCATGTATCGAGTTTTAAAAAAATGATAAGTTTAAGTGGCTAGGAAGCCATTCCAGCAAAGGGTGGAGAAGTGTCACACCTTCGTGGATTGATCGAGTGTAACGTACTGGTTCTTATCTAGATTGGGTTGGTGTTCAGTGTGGGTAGTCCCCTCTATCAAAATAGTAAGAGAAAAAGAAGGACTTATCTCAGATCTTTACCTTAAGTTATACTCTAAGTTTAATTATTTTTTTAAAGTAATTTTATCGACGTCAGACATAACTTCGAACGTATGCGATTGGAGTAGTATAGTTTGTGTATTGCAAAATCACAGTCATATGATGTGACTTCAAACTAAAACATTTAAGTGCATGCAAAAAATTGGTTGCATTTCAGATGCATGCGCCTTAAGTGCATCTGAAGTATAACTGTTCTTCAGACTAAAACATTTTATGTGCAGTTTTAGTCTGAAGTGCAAATTGATCAGGAACAGAAACTTGTTCTTCGAATCTCAACAATACAACGAATGATTCAACACCCAAATTTACTCCAATTGAGCTCATATTTGAAATCTAACTTACAAATATCATAAAGAACAAGCATCAATTATCAATTTATCAAAACAACAACAAAACTAATAAACTCATTTTACAACTAACAAAAAAAGGAGGAGTGGGAGGAGGAGGAGGGGAAAGATAAAGGAAAACTAAGAAATTTGAGTATTAGTTAAATTTTTGTAAAAAATGAGTACAATTTAAACCATGGTAACAAAATAGGGCCCTCGTGAAATTTTTACCACATAACCGAGCGCAAGCCCAGAGGCCTAATGCTTCTTTCTCAAAAACTTTTCTTGATTTTGGGCAGGACAATCACATCAGTTACTTTTACACCACGTTTGTGAGAGTAGAATTGACTTGAGGGATCGTTTGATTTGTGAACAAATTTTACTAAAATTATGATGTGAGGATTATAATGTAAAACTAATAATAATGTAATCATTTAATAAATATACTTTTATCAGTAAATATTTGATTCATTAGATTAAAAATGAAATACATGAGTTATAATATAAAAATGCTAAGCTGTACACGTAACTAGACAAAATTGAATAAATTATTATTTGCAATTTTAGGCTTGGTTTTTAAACAAAAAGTTTTGGAAGAAGAGTTTGGAGAACGGCAAACGTGTTAGTTTTTTAATCCCATGATCATGTGATTACTTATTCTGTATCAGAATCAAATGTGCAATCAAACGTGAGATTAAAAAAATGATATTTTGTTTCGCGATTATTATCTCATACCCCTATAATTGTAACCTAACGACGGGAACCATATCTTCGTAACGCGAATTATTCAAAGTTAACGAAATGTTATGTTTGCAGCCTTATTTGTTGTTGATCTCGCTTACTCCTTGATAACTTTGATAAAATTAAATCCACCACTCTTTACCACTACTGTAATATGTTTTCATGGTTAATTAAGTGGATCGTTCAGCAGAAAATATGGTCGTGGTTTCATTACTTTCACGATGGTTATAAGATCTGAAGATTTGCATGTTAGGGCAAGCCAAGCATTTCTTTATTTTCCCGTAAAATAATACAGTTAAATTTATAACGTGGTTTATAGACACGTGAATTAATTTGATCCAAGAATATAAAATAATTAAGAGCAGAAATAAATTAATTAAAGAAACTTGAAGAAAATACGAGCCTGACTGTGAAATGAGATTCTCCAGAAGCAAGAATAAGAACAATATATAAAACAGAAAGAAAGAATGTTAATAGAATAAGAGTAAGTTTAACCTTTTTTGCGTACAAATATTTCGTGCCTACAATGAGTACAAATTATTCTATTTATAGCTAAATTCAGGGGAACAAAATCCTCAAATCAAGCTCCTCTTTAATATAAATTAAGACCCTTCTTGATGGTTGCATAACAATTGAGTATAAATGCAAAGATTCTTTGTAACGATCGCTCCTTGAATGCTGCCTTTTCCAACCGATATCTTCCTTTCAAACCTTCGTCTCCGGTTTTAGTATCTTCGGATCACACACAACATCAGTCATATGTTTGTAACCGGTGCCAGCTATTTACTGACTCATATCCTACATGTCTTTATTGCCACATGTCAACTCGACGAGTATGCCCTCTCATTCATCAATTTTATCCCATACATCCCTATACATGTTAGAGAGAGCTAACTGAAGGTATAAATAGATCATCACCAATCACATTTGGAATCAGCATCTGGCAGCAGTTGCAATCAATGATTCAATATCCTAAATCCTACTTGTTTGTTATAATTATACTATCATTTATTACTTTAGTAATAACATGACAACGTACGTCATGTGCTTGGAGTCAAATTCAACAACAACAACAATTACAATAATCCAGTCCTGCAAGTGGGGGTCTGGGGAGGGTAGTGAGTATGCAGACCTTACTCCTACCCCGAGAGAGTAGAGAGGCTGTTTCCGAAAGACCTTCGGCTCAAGAAGACGAACAAAGATAATAAATCAGCACCATCAACAGAAACTATAGAAATAATAACAGCAACATAAGGACAAACAAGTAGATGAAAAGCAATAACAATAACAAGTAAATAAGACCGCTGTACTATGAAAAATAGAAGAATAGTGTGAACACAACATGAACCACTAGCAGTCTAAGACAAAACCTTATTAGACTAGTCTCTCACCCGGAACGAAGTAGATAAAAGCTCAACTACCTCCTAACCTACAACCCTAATGCTCGACGTCCATACCTTCATATCAATGGTCATGTCCTCGGAAATATAAATCCACGCCATGCATGGACACCTCTCCCCAATACTTCTTAGGCTGCCCTCTACCTCTTCTTGTACCAGCTAAAGCCAACCGCTCACACCTCCTTACCGGGGCTTCTGGGCTTCTCCTCCACACGTGCCCGATCCATTTGAGCCTCGCTTCCCGCATCTTGTCATCCATAGGAGCCACACCCACCTTCTCCTAGATATCTTCATTCCTGATCTTATCCATCCTAGTATGCCCACACATCCACCTCAATATCCTCATTTTTATTACTTTCATCTTCTGAATATGTGAGTTCTTAACTAGCTAAAACTCTGTCCCATACAACATGGCTGATCTAACCACCGCTCTATAAAACTTACCTTTGAGCATCAGTGGCACTTTATTGTCACATAAGACTCCAGATGCTAACCTCCATTTCATCCACCCCACCCCTATACGGTATACGACATCCTCATCGATATCCCCATCCCCCTGGATAACCGACCCAAGGTACTTGAAACTTCCTTTCTTGGGGATGACCTGTGATCCAAGCCTCACATCCATGTCCGCTTCCCTCGACCCAACGCTGAACTTGCACTCCAGGTATTCTTTCTTCGTCCTGCTTAACTTGAAACCCTTAGACTCAAGATCTTGTCTCCAAACCTCCAGCCTCTCATTAACGCCACCTCGCCTCTCATCAATTAGAAGTATGTCATCAACGAATAATATGCACCATGGCACCTCCCATTGAATATGGCGTGTCAGTGCATCCATCACCAGGGCAAATAAGAACTGGCTGAGCACAAATTCTTGGTGCAACCCCATAACAATCAAAAAATGCTCAGAGTCCCCCCTCCCCCCCCCCCCC
>AWOL01S0102722.1:19900-32001 GCA_000715115.1 Nicotiana otophora
GCCGCCGTCGATGGGGGCAGTAGCGGGGAGGAAAAGGAAAAGAACAAGAAATAAAGTAGAGAAAGAAGAGAGATGGGAGGGGTGAGAGAGAGAAAGAAGGTGGGGAGAGAGGGCAAGAACTTACCTGGTGGTGGTGGCCGTCGCCGGTGCCGGAGTTTGGCTTGTCACCGACTATGGTATGGAGCCGTTAGACCATCTCCAACCCAATGCTGTTTTTGACGCCACACTATTTTGGTGTTTTGGTGCTCCAACCCAACACCATTTCTTACACCATTTTGGCGTATGAATAGTGTTACACCAAATTTGGTGTAACACTATTCATCAACACCATTACTATTCATCAATATTTTATTATTATCTTTTATTATATAACACTTTTAATTTAACATATTATAAATTTTGTAATTACTTATATTTTTATGTAATATATTTATAATATTAATTTTATATTTAAATTTTGGTGTATAATTTGTATAAATTAATTTTTTGTATATTTTATTTTTACATAAAATTATAAGTTAATTTTATTATAAGTTATAATTATATAACAATATATAACCATCAAAAAAAGGAAAAGTGCAAATCTGAAATATAATATGTTACTTATTAGTAAATAACACAATGTTCATTAAATAAGATAAATTAATATTTAATACAGTAGCGACTGGTATACATTAAAATTAAAAATACATTAAATAACATAGCGGGACAAAGATGCTCATTTTGCACTTCGTAATGCATTAACAGAACATTTATGGGAGCAACATGTTAATCATGTAAGTTGATTATTTATGGAGAAATTAAACTAAATTTTACCATAATGTAATATTTATTTAATTATATCTTATCTATGATTTCATTTTTATTTGAATTATCCATTAATATGTATAATGTATAATATTTTCTTATAATTTATATTATTTAAAAAAATTATGGTATAATTTTTTATTTATTAAATGGTTATATAAGAAAGAAATATGAATTATATGGGATGAATATATAAAAAAGGAAAAAGAAAGGATTTGTTTTATGAAATAAAAAATAAATTTAAATTAAAAAAATAATATAATATAGAAGAGAGAAAAGAATATAAAAGGAATATTCTTTTTTGGTGTAAAAAATAGTGTAATGGGTTGAAGTTAATTTGCACCATTTTCGTGTAAAAAAATGGTGCAAGGTTGGAGATGCAGATGCCCTTAGAGAAAGTAAGCGAGAGAGATTACAAAGAGAGAAAGTTTAGATAGAAGAAGTTATGCCGCCAAAATTGACATATCATTGGGGAGTCAAATCAGGCTTCTTAGTCTCACCACCTTAACCTTAATCACTAAACCCACACTCCACTTTTTGGTCACATTGATGATACTGACTTTGTTATTAGCAACTTACCCAATTGTTCAATCAATCAACTACACCTATATTATCAGTGATATGAATTCTCTGTTCTCATTCCGCTCTATCAAGATCCAATTTGTTCTAGATAATTAAAGAACTTATGATTTTATGCAGATCGTTAACCTACAACGATTCTTTTTATTTGAATTATGAATTAGAAAGCGATTATACTTTGCAAAACCACGCTGGCATAACTAAACATACTCAAAACAAACACAGCTTTGCAAATTGAGAAGGACAAGTTGGATTAGAAAATGTAAAGTCTGGAATTGTAGACAAACCTGATGACAATTGTATTGTGACATTTATAAGTTAGATATTTTGATACAACATGACCCTATGAAAATGAGGTAAAATTCGAGAAGTGGAAGGGAAAACGTATTATTCCTTCCACCTCAAAAGAATGGATGGTACATCAACCACAAGTGTTTGGAACCTACAGAATATTGGAACCAAAATAAATAAAGGTTCTACATATTCAATATCTATGTTTTCCTTTCTTGTATCTGATTTTGGAGGAGAAGAGGTGTTCAGTGTAACTGAATTGGCCTAAGATCAAATAGCCTTTAGTCCAGCCAGCCCCCGAAGCTTCTCACAGAGTACAAAAGTAATCATGGTTTGTGGAGCCAATCTTGCAAATATTGTAAGGCCTCTGAAAATTTTCCAAATTTAAGAAACAATTAAGTAATGAATTAATCAGTAACTTTGTAAAGTCACAGGAACTAAATTACTAACAGCAAAATCAGGCATGTTTCAACTTACCCTTTGTAAAGACCAGAAGGACCTTCAGTGCGAAGTACCTGGAATCACAAGGTTTCTTGAAACATAAGTTCAAGATCATCTGAGTTTTTTAAGAGTATAATCACAATTCACTAGCATTGCCAAAATTTTCCCAAATGTTTTTCCTAACCCCTACTGCTCTATATATCCTATCCTACGTCCGCACAACCCCTAGATATGGCTTTTGCAGTAGCTCATTCCCGATGAGATATTTTACCGTTCAGTTCTTCCCCTCTTTAATAAGTTTTTGTTAGGATTTTGACAAAAAGATGAATGAAAGTCGAATAAATTTTATCCCGAATGCAAAACTGAACGCCTAGTGAAGAAGACTTGACTATTAACAAGTACACTCTATTAAAGTAAAAAAAAAATGAAATAGCTTGCTGAACACAATTGTAGATAAATAACCATAGAAAAGGGTGGAATGAGAGGTTGCGATGTAACAACCTGATATGCACAGTGCAATCCATTTCTATACATTTCGGTACAACTTGATTCTCTCTGCAACATAAGACGGGTTTTAACCATGTCCATTGGTGCTGTCATAAGCGTGCTTACGGTCCCTGCAATTGTACTTGAGCTTCATAATATGCAAAAGAAGTGTTAGCATATAATGGACTGAAAAATGATGAAAAGTTGAAATATTTATTCTCTTAAAACATAAATTGAAGATGAAAACGTTCTTGAAGCACCAGCTCAGATAGGTGGAATAGGAAATTAATCTCCGCATATTATGCTATATATACATGCAGGAGCGGATTACAGGAAGAGACCAAAAACTTTCTGAGAAATAAAGGGCTAATAAAAAATAGTCGCTTTTAGTTTCACTGCATCCCAACAACACTCCAACACTTGGACAAGATTACCCGTGTTCGTGCGGTAATATTCTAAAGATTCATGCTTGCGAAATCCTTTAGATAATTTTTAAGAATCAGTTATACTAAATGAAAGATATGGAAGATAAAGATAAAGTAAATGGAGGGAGGCAACTCCTGGATGTTCTATTTAATGCTAATTATATTGTCAAACTCTAAACTCAAACCTTAAAAACATCATTTTAGTCAAAGTGCTCAACTCAATCCTGAAATATCATATTCTTGTATTATTTGCTTACACTGTCTTATTACATTGTTGTTGCTATTGTTTCTCTATTGCTCCATTTTATTTTATTTTACGTTCTTGAGCCGAGGGTCTTTCGGAAACAGGCTCTCTACCTTCATAAGTAGGGATAAGGTCTGCGTACACACTACCCTCCCCAGACCCCACTTGTGGGATTCCACTGGATTGTTGTTGTTGTTATTGTCTAAGAAAACGAGCATATTTGAATATATTCACAGTGATGAAAAGCATGCCTACATGAGATGAAGATGAAATCCTTCCTTCAGGTGAGTGTACTTTATAAGTGCCTGCTTAGATTCATCATAAGTCGCCAACTGAGATGCAGTCAAAGTGGCAGCTCTGGCCATAGCAGGCCCAACCCCCTTCCAGAGAGCTCTTACTCCCTCTTCTGAAGCGATTCTCCTCATTTCATGGATTGGTCCTAAGCTCGATCTTGTGTTCATTTGCAGCCGTACCTGGAAACAAGCATAATAAATGAGGACCGTTCAGCGGAACCAATAAGGCCTTCAGAAGAGAATACCTTCAAGACTTCGACAGGATTGGTCAGTGCAGTGGCTATGGCCCCTGAGAATGCTCCAGATGCAATCTTCACCAAGATATTGGTGGACCCAAAAGCCAATTCACAGAGATATTTAGATGGTTCATATAAGCCTAAACGGAGGCCACCATAAAGAACTGACCTTGTCAGTGCAGGTGCCAATCCCAGATACAAGGACCTCAGCCCTTCACTTTCAACTACTTGAAGAGAAAGCCTTCCCTATAACCAATCAAATGGGACATAATCACTTAAGCAGCAGCTACTGACCCTCATATATGGTTCTAAGCAACAATAAGGGATAAAAAACCAGAAAGTATAAGCTTCATCTCATACCATTCCGACCAAAGGACCTCTCTGACCAACAAGTTGCATCTGCAGTCTAACTTTTATAACATCTGCACATAATAACCAAGATCATGCATCTTTATTTAGAAAAAGACCACCTTTCACTGAAAGACAACTAAAGTAAAGTTGAGGGAGAGGAATTAGATTATGCATCCATTCCTTGCATATCATTGGGCAGTTTTTGATTTTCCAGTTAAAATTATATAAAGGCTCAAGTACATGGAAGAGTAACAAGATAGCGTGAGAGTTGAGACATTCATGTACTTAATTTTCCAAAGTTGAATGCTTGATCTCATTTCATGCTCTTGAGTAGTATAATCAATAGTGATTATATATGAACTCAGAAGTTTTAGATAGTTATATGAGAAAATAAACAGTGTTTGGAACTATTTTGTTCTTTTTAAAAGGAAAGGTAATTTAGCATGACTGACAACACACTCCAGTAAAACGTAGGACGAGCAACTAAAATATCCCCAAATCTTTTATGAAATTTTGCAACTCAAAAGTCACATCATCGAATGGATTAGTATTTGTTCCTATGAAACACAAGAGTGAGATGATCCAGTCTTGTCTGATTGTAATTAAGGATCTTCTACCCTGACCTTTAACTAAATTGTCCAAGCAAAAACAAAGTGATAGATAATTCTTTGTCTCATTTTTTCACCATCATAGAAGAATACTAAGCAACATTTTCAGCTAAAGTTTGCTCCTTTAAGCCAGCCCTTTACATCTTAAGCTCAAAGCAACAAAACTGACTTTCAAATTCAATAGAGTGGTAACTGGTATGTGCTAGAATCAATAAATAAGCATTAAAACAGATACTACTAATTAAGTGAAGAAAAAACCTAAAGGATGAGTGATGCCAGTAGCAGCAGCAACAGACATTCCACTGGTACCAAAATGTGACACAACATCAGAGGCTGAAACTCCCCATTTTCGTCTCTCCATTGATCCTGTAAAAGATTAGGAAAAAAAATCAAAATACATTAAGAGAAAAGAATTACTAACTTTTTCCCCATACTGGATTCTGAAAAAAAAAAATCAAAATTTGATGGATAAAGCAACATATTGAATTGGTATATAGAAGAAACGGGGTTCAATCAAGAACCTGAAGAGAGAGTTTTTCCGGTTGCCGGCGTTGAGTCGCCGGCCATTCTATAATTTTTTTTTCTGAAATGGGTCTGCTGCGTTTCTGCTTTTTTTTCCCTTCTTCTAAATGATTGAATTGAAACGTGAAAGAGCGCTTATTTCAGATTATAACTGAATCTGTTAATGGTGCGCTTTCCAAGAAAGCTCTATTCCTGGTTGGTTGGTATCCTTTGGCCTCCCTCATGCCTATTTAGACCTTATTTTTCCATTATTTAATTCTCTCCATAAATCTGGGTCAAAAAAAGAAAAACAAAAGATTCTCTCCCCTGCATTTTCAATTTTCAGCCTGATAATATAAAATCTAGTTAGTATAAAATAGAGGTTCATGTAATAGTCAACATTATACAGGTTATTAATCACGTGGTCAAATATTTTGCCCCTGCTGTTAACAAAGAAAGACTGACTTGTTGATGTAAATGCTGGGCCGTCAAATAATCAAATTTAATTTAAAGTAAGTTTGAATCACAATATGATGGCAATGCACTTCTATATTTTTTTCAGCATGACTAATAGGGGTTTTACTGCGAAAAGCTTGATGTGTTGAAATAGATCATGGATAAATTTAGGGGTCTTTTGGTTCAAATACAAGTTATGAAAGGATTAATTATGTAGAGAATGTATAATCAAAGATCAATAATGTAGGAAATGTAATATAGAGCGGGGATTAGTAATGCACGGATAATTTGTTGCTGGGTGTTTGATTTGTTGTACTAAGAAATTAGTTTTGAAGATCATGAGGATGTTTATGTTTAGTTCGTTTAATCCATGTATTGCTAATATAGTATTCTTATTCCACATTATATCCCGTATAAAATAGTACATAGATACCTAGATAACTTATGCACATATTATTTTATGATGAAAATCAAAATAGTCACCAAACGATGTATAAGACAATGCTGAATTTTACACAATGATCATTCCTCCTAGAAGTCAACCAGACAACGACCGTTCTAGCTCAGTTGCATACCCTGAAGCTTAAAAGCAAGTCACAGGACAAATAACATCATGCCAGCGGCCAATACTGTGAATCTCAAGCATACACGCTATGCTACATCATCCTTAACATAATGATCCTACATATGAATAAACATCAGATTGCATGAAGCAAATCAACAGCACCATGTTACTCCTTCATAACACAAACAACAAATTCAAGGCAAATCCCAAAAGGGAAGGTGTCAGCATTATGGTTCTCTACTTGTACAGGAAAAAATACAATCATGTCATCTTTTTTAACCCAGAACCCCTCAGAGAAGTCATGTAGCAGAGACCTTGTCTTTGCCATCAGCAAATCTGAGAAATGAACTTCCTTGTTGATGAACTTGACCTGTAGCTCATCAGTTTCATAAGCATAACTTTAACTAAGACATGGAAGATTTGAAGATGCAGATTGCAGCAGTTTAGTGACGAGGTGCAGATGGCCCCCCAAAGGAATAGCGAGATGAGACTGAAGTTGAGGAGTATCTAGGCTCATCCCTAAGATGCTGATATTTTAGGCCGTAGTCTGGTGGAAGTTGAGGAGCATACGGTGGATATGCTCTTTCATTTTCAGTATGAAATCTTCCGGTATCGCCTCTGATGTCAATTGCAGAATAGGGATCCCTTGCAAAAGAGTCTCTGCCTGCCGAAGAGTATGACTCTACAGGTGTTACCACCGTCCTTGGCAGAGAGAGATATCGGTTCACAAGAGAGGCAGTACTCTCGTCATAAGGATTATATGTATCCTTAACATGATTTGGTAAACCATGATTAGTAGGTATAGCTGAAATTGCTGTAGTACTACTTTCTACAGCAGGATCAACAGTAACAGGTATTTCACCGCGAGCCCTGAGGCCATAAGTTCGGTACTCCCTTTCGCTTGGAAATAAAGGTTCAGAGTATACAGTTTCTTTCCGTGCTAAAGTTGCATCGCTACTAACACTGGCAGGATTCCTTCGGAGCTGCTCCCTTCCTTGTTCAGAATCATAATGATCCAATTTGCGGTCAACTACTGCAGAAGCAGTAGGCTGCAGATGCTTTGCTGATTGAAGACCATAGCTTCTATATTCTTTCTCAGTGAGGAAACGGGGTTGACTCTCAACCTCTCTAGACATGACATGGTGGCCTGCAAGCTGCTGCCTTTCATGACTATATGATGAAAAATTCTCACCTGCTTTGCTTCTACCGTATTGCATTCCATATACATGCTCCCTAGAAGGTTCCTCCCTAGGCAAAGGTGCTGCCGATGGTGGCCAAATAACTTGCTCAGACACAGAATGTTTGGAAGTTGGATGTAACCATGGTGCAGGTCTAAACAGTTTTATCAACTGCTCTACCTGCTCAAAGGTGAACACAGAGGCCGCAAAATTGACATCAAATTTTAGGCAGATAACACTCTTTCTCCAAGTACAACTTGTCAGTGAGGGAGGTGTGTTGTTACCTGCTTAGATGTCAACTCAGTCTTGAACTTGTGCGTCCTTTCATCATAATTGTCTTTAATTGCTCTCTTGAACAAATTCTCCGGCAGTGGAAGGCAGTCCCTGTCAATCCTGAAGCGAACCTGTTGGATGACCAATCATCAGTAAATACACCTTAAAGATAAGAATTTGCAATTAAAAAAAAAGCACAGTTGACCTGGGCTGGAAAATCACCACCAAATGCTGCCGGTTCAAGTTTCATTCCACCAGAAGATGACGCCTCAAAAATACCATACATGAGCTTAAGATCAAAATCAAAGAGAAAAAGCTTGAAGCCGGGTTTGATTCCCATAATAATGTCTTTCTTCATAGCTGAGACACCCATCACATGATATCTAAAACAATCGTCTTTGGTCTTTGCATTGCACATGAAAATCACTCCACCGATACTCTTTTCTGTTTCTCCATCTTTCACATCTTCACTCATTTCACTTGTACTTCTCTTTTCTTTGCTTCTACTGCTTATGTATTGGGACTTTTTATCAAAATTATTTCCTTGGTTCCCATCTTTTGCCGCCTTCTCCTTGTTTCTGGATTGAGATTGTGGAGCGCCCTCAGCTTCTTTCATTTGTGCAGAGTTTAAGTTAGAGGACTTCTTTGCAAGTTTACCTTTAGCCTTTAGTTCCTTGGGGGTTTTATTGTCTCGAGGTACATTTCCAGAACTAGATGCGGCAGCATTATTTCTCTTTTTCTTGTTTTTCTTGGAAGCCATACTCGTCCCTGCTAGTTATTTCCCTAAGAAAAACTATAAGCATGAAAGACAAATTCCTGAAAAGAGGTTTCATAAAACCAGGTATTTCTGCTAGCTACAAGCTAAAGGCTGTTGGGACAGAGTGACAGACATAGTTTGTCATAAAATTTCTACAATAAAAGAATAGGTCTATTATGAAAGACATGCAGACCTACAAGGACCTGATTGCTTCTGAATTTACTGACATAGATGATTCATCTACATTCCACAATCATCACTTCATTAGAATCTATCTGCAACTCTATTCTTCATGATAAATAAAAGGATCCTCATATCATTCTACATAATGTAATTCTTTAAGTTGACAGTTGCAGGATCATGGTCTCTCTTTCTCTCTCTCTTGTGGTATAAGAGTGGTGTTTGACCAACTTACGTGTACCTCGACAGTTCTACTAGCCGCATCATCAAATACTACAGGTGAGGCGTAACTCTGTCCATTAAAGATTAGGGAGATGGGATAAAATCAATTGTTGATTAACTTTTTTTGCCTCTAATCAATATGAACCCTAGTCTCCCGTGGTTTTCATTGCAACTTCATCAACTACTATGCCACACCCTTGGGTGCAAGATCGTGTTGTCTCTGAACTACCTCCAATGAAAATCACCAAGTTTACAAAACAAAACTACCCTACTTCTTCAAAAGGATGAGGAAATAGCCAGTTCTCAACATGCTACCTCATGATACTTTTGTTTATTTCTCTTTTTCCATTCTCCTGACAAGGAGTTCTCATTAAAATGTATGTGTTTATGAATAAATAAGTATTTTCTTCAACAAAGAAAAGGAGCAACTATGCATGTAACAGTTAACGGATTGACTAAACTGCTCATTTCTGCAGTCACTCTCCTAAAGCGACAAGTAACATCTTGTTGGAGGACAAGAATTGACTTTTATAAAACAGTTTTATGGCAATCCTAGATAATTAGTATCATCTTATAATGCACCTACTTTGTGATGACTATTCCCTTCATTTCATTTTATATGACTGTGTTTGACTGGGCACAGAGCAGTGTTGTGAAGAGCGTGAAGCGAGGAAAAGCGACAACCCCCATTTCGCTTAAAGCGAGAAGCGAGAAGCAAAGCGGTCGCCTTTTTTGAAGTGAAGCGGAATTTAAAAAAAAAATTAAAATAAATACTGCATAGACAATACATGTAATTGTAAGCAAATGTTCAATACTTCAATGTAAAGGATATAAAAATTAGAGGAAGAGCAGTTTTTCTCTGTTAAAAACTGGGCAGAGAAAGAAGAACCCAAGGATTGGCATCAATTTTGAGAAAGAACCGAAGGTTAAAAAAAAATTCACCAAAATTACACTGCTATTTGGACGTTAAAACAGTGAAGGAGAAGAAGAACCCTAGTCTAATGCTCTCAGATGCTCTGCTTTAAAACCCTAGTCGCTGTTGTTCGTTTAATAAAAGACGGAACAGTTTCGTTTTTAATTAAATAGCCTGGGTCTGTTTAAAAACAAAGAAGCGGTCGCTTCCTTCGCATCGCATCGCTTGGTCGCTTCTCGCTTTTTAGTGGGAAGCGGTCGCTTTTTTATACACTGAGTCGCTTCGCATCGCTTCTCGCTTAAAGCGAGGAAGCGAGCGCTTTTTTAATCACTGGCACAAAGCTTTAAGAAAAAAAAGAAGACTTTTTGCACATACCAAAAGTATTCTTAAAACTTGTGTCTTAAGCATTCCATGACATCTAAGAGCATGACATTGAGGACAAAATAGGGAGTTTAAAGTTAAAGGTTCTTCAAATATAGAAGGTATCTTTTTAGAAACAGACCAAAAAAGGAAAGATTGTTATACAAAACGGAATGAGGGAGTAGAAATTATTAGTTATTGCAGAAGTGCAGACTTATCTGATATATCCTAACATTGTTGAAGTCTTTTACGTTAGCAAAAACTTATTAAAATTCGTCAACACTTCATAAAAAAAGATTTTTTTTTTTCTGGTGAAGACTCAGACGGAGTTCTAATTCTGTCACATCACGACATAAATATTTCTCCAGTAACCTGATGTGACATTGTGACCAGTTGAGAAGAATCTTTTATTTCATACACACCCAAACTGTTCCATTTCTTTATGTTGCAGTTCCACTTCTACTGAAACATTTCCAACTAACAGGTAAAAAAACTCAAGTCATTATGGGTCAAGTACTAAGAAATTATTATCTAAATAAATGCTTTAGATGATTGGGTTTTTTTTGAGGACAATGACAGATTGTCTGATAATGAGCAAGGAATATCTTGTCTTTCTGCTAAACAGGATGAATTGAACACATAAATTTTACCTTATCAAAACAAGGATGAATTGAACATATAATTAATTAGATGTTTTTTTATGAATGTCAGCTAAGCATCGCAAGTAAATTGCTAACAGTTGTTCAATTTTTGTATAAGTGTCTCTACTTTTTGTATCGTTCTCGTATTGGTGTATGAATCAATAGAAAAAAGTGGCCTAGTTTCTTTCTTTCTTTCACCTTTTTTAGGAGAGAAGCTCAGAAAACTAGTTTAAGCATAACTAAATGCAGACCATGAGAACTTTGAACCACATAAAATGCAAATTAACTAGTAAGATTCACAAACTATGACAAATCGGAAAAGGAAGCCTCGTTATGCAAAAAGGAGCAGCTACACAAGAAATTACAACAAAATATATAACATAATTTGGATAAAACCGTCTAGAATCATCGGAAAGAGGAATTGGGGTTTATGTGCCGGTCAATTTCACCGGCGAAAGAGGGATACTTACCAGTAAAGTTCACCGGCGAAAGAGTGAGGGTCGCACAATCGACTTGGCAGCGACCAAATTGATGTTAGCCTTTTAGGAGGTGGGTTATTGGGCCGAAATCAGTCCGAATTAGGATCCGAATTTGATGTCCTTCTGTTTATTGGGCTTCTGAATTTGGAATCTAGGATGGACCAGTCAAATCCTTTCCTTGCCACTCTAATTTTCTTTAAAAAAATAAATTGTTATTTAATTTGATTGATTATTTCGTAAAAATAAAATAGTTGTTCTGATGGAAAAATTAATTTATTACTTAAGAAATTAGTGGGTCCATACTTACTCTTATTTTTAAGAAATACTTTTGATAATTTAATGGGATATTATTTCGTATATTAAACAAAAATATTATTTATATTATAAATTAACTTAATAATAAATATTGGTTTCAAGGAGAGGACTCACGTAATCATATCGAATTATATATGCGTTTTCAACTACTATTATATATATATATATATGTGTGTGTGTGTGTGTTATAAAATAAAAACTGTAAAGTAAAGACAAGTATAGAGAGAAACTGATATATTATTCAAACTTCGAACTTATGTACATAATGAACTGAATTCTCTTCTATTTATAGAAGAAAGGAAGCTGCTGTGTAAGCTGCTGTGTAAGCTACTACTGCAAGTTGCTGCTGCAAGCTGCTGTGTAAGCTGCTACTTTAAGCTGTTGTACCACATATAGATAATCTTCTACTATGGGTAATATTTATCCATAACGGAGTACCGAAAGGATAAATATTACCCATAGTAGAAGATTATCTATATGTGGTACAACAGCTTAAAGTA